>JAXCGZ010022705.1:127500-145000 GCA_037179515.1 Halocaridina rubra | reverse complement strand
AATTGGTGGTTCATACTCAATATTTTCAATATCCAACACATTATCTGTGAACACCAGATCAAGTAGTGATGGCTCATCCCCACCCCTGGCTCTTGTTGGTTCCATTACATGTTGGTGTAGGAAATTCCCTTGTACGCAATCTAGGAATCTTGCCCCAAAGGAGTCCTCACCACTGTGTGGGTCAAGATTTATCCAATCTATCTCTTTATGATTAAAGTCTCCCATAATCAAAATCCTACATTTTTTCTCCCGCGCCATGTTAACAACTGAGTTTATGACTTCAATCGTACCTATATGACTTTCCTCATAAATTTCAAGCCTATTTTGGTTCCTTGGTGGGTTGTATACAACAGTTATTATAATGCTCTCTGACCCAGTATTTATGCGAGCAACAAGAAATTCCCTGAACTCACTTTCTATAGCCAAGTTTATCTCTTCAACTTGAATCCTCTCACTTATGAGCAGTGCTATCCCTCCACCAGTCCTCTCAGATCTTTCGACCCTTAGTATTCTGAAGCCCTTAGGAAAAACTGTGACACTGTTTATGTCCTCACTCAACTTAGTCTCTGTAATTGCTACTATATCTGCCTTACTGTTGTGAATCCTATCTTTTAATTCTACTGCCTTACCAGCTAATCCATCAGCATTTGTGTATAACAATCTTAATGAGGCCCCATCCCCTGATCTTCTGTCATTGTGTGTGTGTGTGTGTGCTTGTGTGTGCGTGTGCGTATTGTAATTATAACTTTGTTATAAAATTGGATGAGGGGTTCGACGACATGAGAGAATTTAAAACATTGGAAATATTGATAAAAGTCAACTACATATAATTCTCTTTTCCAACTTTATTTTTTTTTCCTAATCAAAAACGAAGAGCCAAAAACCGCTAGAGAAACACCATCCTTGTCTAACGTAATTCAAGATTCCTCTGCGCCAAAGCGGATCGGAATAGGAGTATTTGACGTCACCGTTATTTTGCACGCTGTTATATGATCACTAAACTGTTTTGTCATTGCCCTTACGGCACGAAGCTTTTGTTTGTTAGGTTAGGTTAGTGTTAATTAGCTTATTTTTTGTTTAGTAAAAGCGCCACTCACGGCGCCAAAACAGCCGCACCAAAACGGCCACGCCAAAAGGGCCGAGACAAAACGGTGGAGCCAAAATGTACCCGTCCCAAATTGGAGTCAGTGCTCCGTCTGGAAGCTGTAAGCGAATGTTGTGGTAACGAATACACTAACACGATGTGCTCTATGTATATGCGATATACAGTATACAGCATTTATAGGTCTGCATATTATAGTGTATTATAGATTCTACCTAGTATGTATCTTGATGTTTATTCAATAAAATATTCATTGCATTACAAACAAGTTCAATACGGTGAAAAATCTTTAGTCTTTCTCTATCACATGTAAAAATAAATCCAAGTTCTTCATTTGTTTCCTTTAGGCGTATATGACCTATCAGAGTCTGTAAATGAATTTTTGAATATTTTTGAAGATGATGCAAAGAATGTGAAGAAAGTAAGAGACGAGAACAATGATAGAGAACTTCAGGAAGACCTAAATAGTCTGCATGAGTGGTCAGAAAACTGGCTAATGAAATACAATGCTTCAAAATGTAGGGTAAGGAGAATGTGTACTCGTGCGAAGAGGTCCAACCTTGGACACTCAATAGTTCTTGCAAAACTTCAATAGACAGAGAATGAGAGAGATCTAGGAATAAACATACTGACAGTTTTGTCTCTGGAAATACATATAAATGGCATAATAAGGACACTATATGCTTCCCTAGCAAATGTAAGGGTAGCCTTCAGACACATGGACAAGGAAATATTCAGAAATATTTGTGTAACTTATGTGAGGCCAAAGCTTGAATATTCAACACCCTTTTGGAATCCTCACTTGTAAAGAGTATAAATAAGTTGGAAAAAATGTCGAAGACATGCTTCGAAACTGGTGCCAGAATTACGCAGTCTCAGTTATAAGAAGAGGCTGAGAAAATTATACTCACCATCACTCGAAGCTAGTGGATAGGGTTAGATATTTTAATATGGCAGGCTCTAGAACTATGAGTCATAGCTTGAAGCTTCGTAAGAAAAATTCTTTGCAGGATGTAAGTACTTTTTAAGTGTAAGAATTAGAATTCACTATACGAGGAGGTAGTTAATGATAACTCAGGTCATAGTTTTAAGGACATGTATAATTAGATTTATTGAGTATAAAAATGGATCCGACCATTAATTTACTTATTTACATATTTATTTATTTATTTGTTTATTTATTTAGGCATTATTACTTAATAGGAACATTGCAAGTGGAGGTACCCAACTTGGTGTTTTCTGCAGTATGAGGCAAGATTCTCTTGTTTATAAATAGCAGTGTGTACACGTGTACGCGCGTATGTGCAATGTACTTACCTAATTATGCTCACAGGAAAGAGACCCATGCATGTAGCTCAACGTATTCTGGTCATTTTCATATTCTACTCACAAACATTTATTGTGTCTATCATTAAAACTAGTAGCGAATTGCAATTATCAAGTATTTACTGAAAAAAAGTACTACCTTAAATCTAGAAAAAAAAAATTTTCTTCCAAAGCTTTACACTGTGACCTCTGCTTCTAGAGACCCCTATCAAGATACCGTTCTTATCCACTCTGTCAGCTCCATGAAGAAATTTAATTTCCGTCACCATATCCCCCCTCTTCCTTCTAGTTTCGAGTGATGGTAAGTCTAGCTCTCTCAGCATTCCCCTATAAATTAGATTACGTATCTCTCTCCTCAAGTACAGATTCCAAAAGCGTGCTGGATATTTAAGCTTTGGTTCACATACGTCATGTGAAATATTTCTTAACATTTCCTTGCTTGTGTGCGTGAAGGCAGCCCTTATGTCTGCTAAGAAAACGTATTATGTTTTTACTGTGCCATTGATAAACATTTCTAGAGACAAGTCTCCTTCGTTCTCTTTTTCTGGAAGTTCCGTGCCTGCTGTTAAGTACCCAAAACATACGCCTTCCTGCTCTCTTGCCCATTCTCATTACTTTACATTTTTTAAGTATACTGAATCTCATTAGCCACTTGTCTAACCAGCCATGCAGATTATTTAAGTCTTCCTGAAATTATCTACCATTATTCTTAGATTTTGTGCTCTTCACAACCTATGTATCATCTCCAAACATATACAAAAATACATATATAGACTCCGGCAGGTCATATGCATCTATAAGGAAAAGAAGCAGCCCTAAAACTGATCCCTGTGGAAATCTACTGCTAACCATTCGCAAGTCAGACACCGCATGTCTTACTTTGAACCTCTGTTCCCTTTCTGTGGCAGTCATGCATATTCTCTCTCTCTCTCTCTCTCTCTCTCTCTCTCTCTCTCTCTCTCTCTCTCTCTCTCTCTCTCTCTCTCTCTCTCTCTCTTCATATAGGTACATCGACATCATACCATCAAATGCGGTTTTCAAAACAACTGACTTTTGATAAATGTAATAGTAATTGTAATAGTAGTAGCTGTAATACTACTACTACTACTACTACTACTAATAATAATAATAATAATAATAATAACATTAATAATAATAATAATATTAATAATAATAATAATAATAATAATAATAATAATAATAATAATAATAATAATAATAATAATGATGATTACGATAATAATAATAATAATAATAATAATAATAATAATAATAATAATAATAATAATAATAATAATAATAATAATAATAATGAAAACGGAGAGGGAGACACGAAAGAAGGGGAGGAGAGGGAGGCAGAGAAAATGGGGGGGTTGTAAAATTTTGGCATCTTGGGTATGAAGGGGGGGGTTTGGCAGAGGGGTTCGTTCTTCGGGCACAATCGCAGTGCCCGCAGTTTCGGGAGTGCCAGTCTGTGCTGAGGCTCTGTGGTATTGAAAACAAAGCTTACAATTTCCTGGTGTCAGAAAGGTTACATTATCAGTTCAGAACTGCATTAGAAAAGCTGCATAAAAAAAATAATTATTTATTTAATTATCATTTGGAGGTGTCAGAACTAAGTAAGTAATGAGAAATGAAAAATTAATGTCTCGGTTACAGACGGTCTCTCTCTCTCTCTCTCTCTCTCTCTCTCTCTCTCTCTCTCTCTCTCTCTCTCTCTCTCTCTCTCTCTCTCTCTCTCTCTCTCTCTCTCTCTCTCTCCTTTTTGAACAATTCTATAAAATTCCATTAAAATATCTTCATTTATTTGGGGGTAAATGAACAATGTCTATAAAAGGAAAAAAAAAATACTCGTAAAATGAGTAATAAATGTAAAAAAAAAATAAGTAGTTTAATAATCATTCTTAATGCAGTAAATATAGTTACCTATTTAATAAATTATATTATGTAAAGAATATTCGAAATACAAGTTTAAAATCATAAATAACTTTATTTACAATATCAATATAATTTTAATCATCAATTTGATATTAAGATTATTTTTTTGATCTTCAAATTAATTTTATAATAAATTTTTATAATTAATTTTATGAAAACTGTGTCTTAACATCTACAGTAGTCTCCGTGGCTAAATGGTAGCGTCCGCGACTCTGTGTCGGCAGGTCGAGGGTTCGCGCCCCGTCACGGACTGAGGTTAGCAAGGGCATACACTCAGGCTAACGATTACATCTGCCAAAACAAGTCCTTCGCAAAAGGTCAACCGTCCTAGCCCTTAGTAGAAAAGGGAGTTCGTGACGTAAAACCGAATTGGTGTCTTAACATCTACAATTTTTTTATATGCTTTTGTTTTAATTTTATAAGTAATTTTTATATGAAATATCAAGTGGATTTGGTCTTCATATCAAGCTGACAATATAAGTTTTCATTTCAATTTTATAACCCACTTATAAGTGGTATTTCTATGAGTACTTATAAGTAATATAAAGTTGTTGTTGTTGTTGTTGTTTCGGTTTTACGTCACGGACTCCCTTTTCTACCAAGGGCTACGACGGTTACCTTCTTGCGAAAGACTTGTTTTGGCAGATGTAATCGTTACCCTAAGTGCATGCCCTTGCTAACCTCAGATCGTGACGGGGCGCGAACCCTCGACCTGACGCCTCAGAGTCGACGACGCTACCGCTTAAGCCACGGCGACTACTTATAAGTAATATAAAGTGGTTTAGGTTTAAAAATTAAGTTTTATTATGTTTTTCAAATTAATTCTTAAGAGAAATATTACTTCAATCCAAATTTATATAAATAAATGTATGTTGAAAATTATGGTTTGAATATTATAATCGAGTCAATGAGTCTTATTGTTAATTTCGAAAGTAACTTTCATAAATACTTTTTGGAGACTTCATTTCAGTGTTAAAAGATACTCTACATTGAAATTGTAAAGTAATGAGAACGGACAAGAGAGCAGGAAGGCGTTAGTTTTGGGTAATAATAAGAGAAGCGGTCTACATATTCATAAGTAATTATATAAGTCATTTTATGTGAATTGCGTCTAAATATTCTATTTATTGAATGGAATGTCGTGTTAAATTTTACATACTATATTGTTTTATATTTATATAGATTATGGTTTATGACCCTTGGTTTTTCTTGTTATAAATACCTATAACTAAATAGCGTTATTTTTTTTTTTATTTACTTTATTAAAATCATCTGATCTATCCCACACCCAAGGTCGGTCGAAAGCTTGTCCGTCTTAGGTGTCAATCACACGGTCACAGTTTTTCGCCGACATATCTCCACGACAAAGCAGCATTTGTACACCAATATTCATATTTATTTAGGATTTCCTATGATTTTATTCATTGGTTGCTTATTAAAGACTAATATGTATTCTCGTTTAATAAAAAGTATCACAGTAATTAAAAAAAAATGGTATCAAAAAAAAATATGCCACTGGAAATCTGAGATCATCATCATCATCATCATCATCTTATTATTATTATTATTATTATTATTATTATTATTATTATTATTATTATTATTATTATTATTATTATTATTACAACTGCTACTACTACTATAATTACCATTATTATCAATGGTCAGTTGTTCTGAAAACAACGTCTGATGATCTGATGTTGATGTACCAATATGAGGAGAGAGAGAGAGAGAGAGAGAGAGAGAGAGAGAGAGAGAGAGAGAGAGAGAGAGAGAGAGAGAGAGAGAGAGAGAGAGAGAGAGAGAGAGAGAGAGAGAGAGAGAGTGTTAAATCATGACTGCCATTGGAATGGAACGGAAGGTGAAACTAAGACATGCAGTGTCTGATCAGCGAAAGACTAGCAGTGGGGTTCCACAGGGATCAATGTTAGGGCCATTCCTTTTCCCTAAATATGCATTTGACCTGCCGGAATCTGTATATACATATATGAATATGGTGGCAGATGATATAGAGACTGTGAAGTGAGTAATAGACGAGAACAATGGTAGAGAACTTCAGAAAACTCCCAGATATATTGCTAATGAGATATAGCCATTGAAATTGTAAAGTAATGAGAATGGACAAGAGAGCAGGAAGGCGTTAGTTTTGGGTAATAATAAGAGAAGCGGAACTTCATGAACTAGACTACGAAAGAAAATTTATGGGAAACTTATTGGCAGATTTGTGTCTGGAAGTGCGTATATATGGCACAGCATAGACAACATACGCTTTCTTAGCAGACGTAAGAGCAGCCTTCATGCACACGGTCATGGAAATGTTCAGACATATGAAGTTGACATAATGTGAAGCCAGAGATTGAATATGCAGCATTCTTTTGGAATCCACACTTGAAAAAACATATCAATATACTGAAGAAAGCTCAAAGACATGCTACAAAGCTGATGATACAGATACTTAATCTTAGTTACAGGGGAAGGCTTAAGAAACAAGACTTACCATCACTCGAAACAAGAAGAAGGAGGGGGAACATGGTGACAGTTTTTTAATTCCTTCATGAAACTTACAGAGTGCATAGGGAGCAATATTTTGATACGGCTGGCTCTAGAAATAGAGGTCACAGTTTAAAGCTTTGGAAGAAATATCTTTGCATGATGTAAGGAAGTACTTCTGTTAGAGTAAGAATAGTTGATAATTGAAACCCGTTCACTGGGGAAAGTTTGTATGTTAAATGCATTCATAGTTTTAATGACAGACACGATATATGTTTGTGAGTACGTTACGAAACCGACTAGACGACGGGGAGATACATGCAAGGGGCTCCTTCCTGTGAGCTCAATTAGGTAAATACAATTAGGTAAGTACATCAACCGTACGCACGTGCACATTATACACACTGCTATTTATAAACTAGAGACTCTTGCCTCATACTGCAGTGAACGCCAAGCTCGGTAACTCCATTTCAATGTTCCTATTAAGTAAAAATGCCTAAATAAATAAACAAATAAGTCTGAAAAAAAAAATTACTTACTTAATTAATTAACAAATAAATATATAATAATAAAATAATGAAATGATTAATCAGTTGAAATAATAGATAAATTAATAATGAGATGAAATAAATGAATTGTTCCAATTAATTTATAAATAATTAACCAAGAAAATAAATGTTAGTTGGACAGATAGATAGATAGATAGATAGATAGATAGATAGATAGATAGATAGATAGATAGATAGCACTTACAAATAAATAGAAAAATAAATATCTAAATACCAATACAATAAGTAAGAGAAACTTCATATACGAGAGAGAGAGAGATTATTTTTTTTTTTTTTTTTATTAATTTATTGCGCCAAGGCGTCAGACATTACATGAGTTCATACAAATAATGCTTCAAATGGATATAAAATCAAGAATTGAACATGGTTTACAGGGAGGTGTACATATTGATAAAACATTGCTGCATACTAACACACAACTCACAGAATGGCAGCACAGAGTACATTATATGCAAAAGTAAAGCTCAGAGAAATGCAGAATGCACAAACAGAATTATATAGCAACATACAGAAAATATATGTATAATTCAATATAATTAATGGCCACCAAAGTGAGGAAAACGAGCAAGAATAACATCAAGGTTGTCATCATTAAGTAAAAATGAGCAGATCTGTATTAAGTTCTGACCTCGTGGTAAAACATCTCTCACTGCGGGGCACTGAAGACAATAGTGGTCAAGAGTGTTAGCATTAGTTCGGTCGCATAATTTACAGGAGGTGTACTGTGGCATATCTAGAGTCTGGGAGACCTGCCATAAAGGCCGATACCCCATTCTGAGCCGAGCACTAACTACGAGAGAGAGAGAGAGAGAGAGAGAGAGAGAGAGAGAGAGAGAGAGAGAGAGAGAGAGAGAGAGAGAGAGAGAGAGACGAACAATAAAAATTGCCCTCATAAGGTCTGAACACCAAGAAAACGTTTAAGAAAAAGTAGCAGCTTAAGAGGAAGTAGAATAATATGAAAAATAATGCAAAGAGAAATAAAGATGGGGAGTGTTGTGACATGTCATATGTGAAGGGAGGATAAGAGATGTGGAACTAAGATTTTTTTAATTTGTTTCTTATCTTAACTTTTTTTTCAGTTTTATGTATCACAATTAGTCCCCATTCAAATGGGGGTGGACACAGACAGGCTGGGATTAAGGCTCTTCTCATCCCTGCTTGAGCACTACATCACTGAGCTAATGAGGGCCGAAAAATATTACTTATTGCAATTATTATAAATTACTATAAAGCTATGCTCTATTTTTCAGCTGTTCAGAGCTAGCATGATTTAACTATTATTGAATTTATTAAATCATTTTTCTTTGAGAATAGATTTACATACTCAAAAAAAATGGTTTTGATCCCGGTAGCACAAGCTAAATAATCGGAGTTTACCTTTATTAATCGATTTGGAATTATTTTTGGCAGGGTGAATTGTTATATTGATATCTACAAGTAGAATAAACAATATTAGATTTTTTTTTATTTTATCTATAAAAACACAATGCTTACTGGTCTTTTATTTCTGGATGATGAATAGAGCAGAGGCATTGGCAATAAAGAAGACACAAGAGAAAAAGTTGAATGTGGCAGAGATGAGGATGTTGAGATGGATGTGTGGGGTGACAAGAAGCGATAATTTCAGAAACGAGGTAATTAGAGTTACCTCAAAAGTTAGAGAAATATCAGATAGGATACAAGAAAGTAGACTAAGGTGGTATGGTCATGTCGTTAGGAGGGATGAGCAGTATGATGGGAGGAGGGTGATGGAAATGGATATACAGGGTAGGAGAGGGAGTGGGAGACCAAAGCGAAGGTGGATGGATTGCATCAGTGACAACCTGAGGTCTAAAGGTTTGTTGGGTGATGAGGTATGGGACAGGAACATATGGCGAACACTAGCCAGAAACATCGACCCCACATAAAAGTGGGAAAAGATGTAGACGAAGAAGAAGAAGAAGAATAGAGCTGACAAAATGAAGCCCTTGTCATTCAAATAAGATAAACGGAAGCCTGACATTATTTATCAAAGCCAAAAAAAAAGAAAAATATCCCTAGCGATAGTATGGCAGACAAAAATAAACCTGATTCTAAAAACAGACTAACAGACTAAGAATATAATTCATAACAGAAAAATGATGAAGCTGAGCCAGCAAAATGAACCCTGATTCATTAATTCATAATAGACCAGAGGAAGCCTTATCAGACGAAATAAAACATGATGTAATTTAAAACAGACAAAATGAAGCTTAAATGAATAAATAAACAGACAAAATGAAGCATAATATACTTAGAAATATACAAAATAAATTCTGGAAACTTCATACAAAACAGAAAAATAAAGCCTGACTTGACAAACTGAAGCCTGGCGGTGTCACTCTCAAGTCTAAACAGACATAATGAAGCCTCATAATTTAATTCGAAACAGACGAAATGAAGTCTGAACAGACAAAAGGAGACCTGACAATGGTATTCTAAACATACAAACAAAATAAAGGTCGAACAGACAACAGTAATCTTGATTGTCAATGTTAAGATTAAACGAAGCCTGAGAACACAAATACAATTTAAAAAGAAAAAAATGAAAACAAAATAATTATAACCCTGACCTTCACTGACTTTTTTTCTCCAATTTTTTTCTTTGCAGATGGAGCGAAATCGAAAACCGCAAGAGACTCGAGAGCATTAACAGAGAAATGATGACGTGAAGTTCTAAAAGCAAAATAAAGAAGAACAGCCGAGGAATCCTTGAGCAGTTTATTTGTGGAGTGCTTTATTCTGACCCCTCGTCCTCTTCCTCCTCCTCTTTCTCCCCTTCCTCCGCTTCTCCTTCCTCTTTTTCCTCCTTTCTCCTACACTTCTTCTTCTTCTTCTTCTTCTTCTTCTTCTTCTTCTTCTTCTTTCTGTCTTGTATCAGGTCTCTGACATCCTCACTCATCCAAAATGAAGATAACTCTTCTCAGTTCGACCTTCGTTCTCTGCTGCTGCCTCTGGAGGGTCTTTGCTCTCCCAGACACCATTGTTATCGGTGAGTAGAAGCGGATTATGTTCAAAAACATGGCCAAAACCGTAAAAAAGAGAACGTCAAGGGGCGAGGTTGTAACATACCTTGACCCTTTTCACTTCGTTCATCACCTGTATTGTGGAAAAAAAAAGAAAAAAAAAACATGAATGACATGGTGTCCTTCCGAGATAATTGGGGTGGCCACTTGTAACAAAGGAACTGAAGACTCAGCAACAACAACAATGCAAATTATAATAATGATACTACTATTACTACTACTACTACTACTACTACTACTACTACTACTACTACTACTACTACTACTACTAATAATAATAATAATAATAATAATAATAATAATAATAATAATAATAATAATAATAATAATAATAATAATACCACCGATGTAAGTACCTTGGCTACTGCCAAAAATGGAGTTATAATGTAGGTCATAAGAGTAACATATATGCCCAAAAATAGGGGCCGAGAAGAAATTTTTTATGTCATTTTCATATATGGTTAAAACTTAAATTAGTGCGAGAAACCGGATTAGTTAAACGGGATGGTTGGATGGGGAGGTTTATTGGGGCCAAAATGGTTTAGGATGTGGTGTTTGAGTAACCCCATCCTTAAAAAATTGAAGGGGGAAGGCTGAGACATACTCGACAGGTGGGAATTCTATATTTCTGGAGTGAATACCTTGTAGACGACAGGTATATTACATAAGTTATGGGTATGTGCAAAGACATGTGTGTGTGTGTGTGTGTATATATATATATATATATATATATATATATATATATATATATATATATATATATATATATATATATAATATATATATATATATGTATACTGTTGTCCATGAAAAACATGTCAAATATCAAGGGAACCAAACCCACGTCGCAGGCTACATGTCTGATGCCACCATACTGACTGAGTTACCACACTAGATAAAAATCTGCACATCAAACCGCAAACTATGCATGCAAACACTTTTCCCGTCGTTTTTATAGTAACCAGGTACAGCTTGACGAGGAGTTTAAACATATATATATATATATATATATATATATATATATATATATATATATATATATATATATATATATATATATATATATATATATATATATATATATATATATATATATATATATATATATATATATATATTTGGAGATTGAATTCTTTCCAATAATGACCAATATTTCCCCTCAAGGGACCAGACGTGTCTCACAAATAGAATTTATATATATATATATATATATATATATATATATATATATATATATATATATATATATATATATATATATATATATATATATATATATATATATATATATTCTTTTATTCATTTCTTTATTTATCCGTCTATTAATTTATTATTCATTCATTCGATCAGTCATTCGGTAATTTATTCAGTAGTCTATATATATGTCATAAACAGTTGCAATTTATTAAGATTCTTTGCTTGGTTTATCACACTTTTTCTTAATGTTTCTTGAAGCGATGAGTGAAATTTGCTTCCTTGGTTAAAAGGAACTTGCAGCTTTAATAGTTCTTAATTTTTTTAAAGCTTTACATTCACAATCTTTCATGAACACATTGCCTCAGAATGGGACAAAAAGAATAGCTTCTATGTTTGCAATTTTCACAATTTTGACACCCCACGTGTATTTCAAAAATGTCGGCCGGCGTAGCCACGCCTTTCAAGAAAAGAGTCTCGATAACAACAAATAAACGTGGTCTTTAGAGTCAATTATTAAAGTGTTTAGGACGCAGCACTCCGTTATCTGACATCTGATTACTCTTTATGTCAAGTCAGGGTTTATACTTAATGTCAAAATATTACAAGAACAACGATGTGAGGGAGCGCATACTGCACGTGGGTGATGGATGATGCAATCCTCTCTTCCCTGCCAGGATCGCAAATGGATTAAAATGGAGTGTGTTTGCATAATCGCGCTTGGAGTAAATTTGTTATGGAATTGTTGGGAAAGACTTATTGTTCAAAGTTTCCAGATGTACAATAAAGGTCACTGAAGCTGTGTATCTTTATCAAAGTACTATTTGCATAATTGTGAAGAATCTAAAGGTTATTTATTGCTAAGGATTCTTTCTTTTTTGGAAGACACAAGGTTATGTGTGTAAAGGTTAACGCTTATGTGTTCCTTTTACTGGAAAAGAATGGAATGGAAACTGGTATTCTATTCTTTTTGCCACTTTGTGTGAAACAAATATTCCCCATTCGAATAGGAGTGCACACAAACAGGTTGGAGCTAGGGATTTAGGCTGAATAACCTTCATAACGACCCTTGGTCTGTCACTCTCGTTGCCTCTCTACTTGCACACTCGGGCTACTGCGACCTGCGGAATGGCTTTGGTTGGTTAAATCTGTAAGACAGTTGGTATATGTTCATGTACCATCACATGTATGATAATCCTATGGTACATTTGATTAACTGTGATAACGGCAAATCTGTAATCTTCACTAAATATTCTGTTGAAAATGTGGATTATTTAGATAACAGGAAAACACTATTAGAAAAATTAAAGATGTTATGACTGAGAGGACAAGTTCTTTGATCAAACAGGCACCTGATGAAAGGTCAGTGATTATCTCAGGCATATGTGAATCCCAAGAGTCAACATGGCAGGGGATATACAAACATAACAAAGCTAGGTTTTTGGAGCTTATAATTAATTTTGGGGTATCTGAGATTCAGATTATATTATAAGCATCCAACGATATGGTAAGTGAGTTATGGAGAGGAAGAAGAGAATAATGAAGGTACTCTCTGATAAATAAGAAAAGAAATATTACAGGTTTTCCTAAGGGTTACAAAGTAATGAGGGCTTGAGAGATCCGGGAGGACTGATAGAGGGATAGCGTTGCTCACAAGTAAAAGGCTCGGGGTTTAAGAAGTAAACATTGCCATATGAAGTAAGTACGGAGAACATTATAAAATCAGTATTATATAACCCTACAAGAAATTAGAAATGACCAGAGGTTTATGATTAGAGTAACTTGGATACTCTACAGTTTATAAATGCAAATGTAGGCATCGTTCTTGTGGGAAAGTGCAGGATGTTAATCATTTTGGATTTTATTTATATAGAGAAATAGACTGGAATAGCCATGACCCACACAGTGAAGAGGATTCTTTTGAGGAAAGGTCCCTGGATTGTAACCATGGAAATTTTGCACCACCATGTATTGGAAACAAACAAGTGCCAAGGAAGGAGATGAACCATCGCTACTTTAGTATCAACAGATAATGTTTTGGAGATTGGTAAAATTGAGTATGAGCCACCAATCAGAAAGAGTGACCATTGTGTGTTGTTAATGGAGTACCTCTCTCTCTCTCTCTCTCTCTCTCTCTCTCTCTCTCTCTCTCTCTCTCTCTCTCTCTCTCTCTCTCTCTGCATTTGTGTATGTGTGTGTGCGCAAGAGAGCATGTGTGTGTGTGTGTGCGCGCAAGAGAGCACGTGTGTGTGTGTGTGTGTGTGTGTCTGTATGTGTGTGTCTGTCTGTGTCTGTGTGCATGTATCTAATTGTATTTAAGGAAAAGAGCCCTATGCTCTTAACTACCCATCTCCTTGTCGGTTTATTTTTTCTCACTAACATTTAAAAATTCTTAAAACTATGATTGCATTAGCATTTCCTGTTTCCTCTTTTATCGAATAATTTTTTATCGAAAAAGTATTTCCTTATAACCTGCAAAGTTTTCTTATTGAGTGTCAAGCTGTGACCTCTAGTTCTAGAACAACTAATATTATATGACTCCCTATCCAGTATCTCAAATTCATGAAGGAATTTAAAACTCTTTACCCTATCGCTTCTCTTGCTTCTAGCTTCGATTGATGGTGAGTCTAACTCCTTTAGCTTATGCTTATATCTGGAATTACGTTTGTTTATCACCAACTTCGTAGCAAGTTTCTGAACTTTTCCCAGTTTGTATGTAAGTTTATCAAGTGAGGATTCCAAAAGGGTGTTTCTCACTCAAGCCTAGGCCTCACATAAAACATGGCAATATTTCCTGAATATTTTCTCTGTCTATATGCCAGAAGACCATCCATGTGTATTTTCAGGGAAAAATTACTATTTTTAATCCTCATGAGTACCCGCACACGTACATTCTTTCACTCTTATTTCATTGCATTTTTTCCAGTACTCTGCTCTTTGATGTGTGTGTGTTTGTTTTTAGCGTCTGTGTGTGTGTGTGTGTGGGTGTTTGTACTTGTGTGTGTAATTACACATATTCATATATGTATAAATTTTTCTATCACTTTTCGTCCAACTTATATAAAATTCATATAATTTCTCTATCTATCAATAATTGTTTTTATATATCTAGTTATCTATATTCATTCTCTTTTCATTTTAGTTATATAGATTTGTTCTCTCTCTCTCTCTCTCTCTCTCTCTCTCTCTCTCTCTCTCTCTCTCTCTCTCTCTCTCTCTCTCTCTCTCTCTCTCTCTCTCTCTCTCTTTCTCTCTCTCTCTCTCTGCGGGAGGTGCGACTTTTTTCTCATTCTTTTCTTCTTCTTCTTCTTCTTCTTCTTCTTTCTTCTTCTTCTTCTTCTTCTTCTTCTTCTTCTTCTTCTTCTTCTTCTTCTTCTTCTTCCTCCGCTCTCTACCCTCTTCCTCGGCGTCTATTTTTGTAGCAGGAATGTCGAAAAACAAGGTTAAAAAAATAAAACAAAGAAAATAAGAGAATCAGAAAATGTAAAAAAAAAAAATAAGTCTGTATTAGCTAACAGACAAAAAGGATGCCTTTAGACACGCAAGGGAAATTCATGTTAGACATTTATTATTATCTATTATTATTATTATTATTATTATTATTATTATTATTATTATTATTATTATTATTATTATTATTATTATTATTATTATTATTATTATTATTATTATTATTATTATTATTATTATTATTATTATTATTATTCAATATTATTATTATTATTATTATTATTATTATTATTATTATTATTATTATTATTATTTTTATTATTAATATTATTTTTTTTTTTTTTTTTTTTTATTATTATTATTATTATTATTATCATTATTATTATTATTGAGTGTGGTAGGTAAAGTGTATGGTAGGATACTGATTAATAGGATTAGGGATAAGACAGAAAATGTGATCGCGGAATTGCAGGGTGGTTTTAGGAGAGGTAGAGGTTGTATAGATCAGATTTTTATAGTTAGGCAGCTATGTGAGAAATATTTAGCAAAGGGTAAGGATGTGTATTTTGCATTTTTGGGTCTGGAGAAAGCGTATGATAGAGTGAGAGAGAGGCAATGTGGAATGTCTTGAGGTTATAAGGAATTGATGGTAAACTGTTGCATGCAGTGAAGAGTTTGTATGAGGGCAGTAGAGCTTGTGTTAGGGTAGGGAATGAAGTGAGTGAGTGGTTTCCAGCGAGTGTGGGGCTGAG
Organism: Halocaridina rubra; assembly: GCA_037179515.1. Taxonomy (NCBI): domain Eukaryota; kingdom Metazoa; phylum Arthropoda; class Malacostraca; order Decapoda; family Atyidae; genus Halocaridina; species Halocaridina rubra. Next base: position 129,135 of record JAXCGZ010022705.1, on the reverse strand, counting down.
ACAGGGATGTGTGATGTCACCATGGCTGTTCAATTTGTATATTGATGGAGTCGTAAGAGAGGTGAATGAGCGAGTGCGTGGTCGAGGTTTGAGAATGGCAGATGGGGATGACAGCGAGTGGGAGCTGAATCAGTTGCTGTTTGCAGATGATACTGTGGTGGTGGCAGATTCAGAGGAGAATCTGTGTCAGTTTGTGTCAGAATTTGGAATGGTGTGTGAGATAAGGAAGTTGCGAGTGAATGTGGGAAAGAGTAAGGTTATGAGGTGTACAAGAAATGAGCATGGTGCTGGATTGAATGTTATGTTGAATGGAGAGACACTTGAGGAAGTTGATCAGTTTAAGTATTTACGCTCGGTTATAGCTGCAAATGGTGGAGTGGAAGCAGATGTGTGTCACAGAGTGAATGAAGGATGTAAAGTGTTGGGTGTGTTGAAAGGAGTGATGAAGAATAGAAGGTTGGAAATGAATGTTAAGAAAGTTTTGTATGAGAAAGTTGTTGTGCCAACTGTGATGTATGGATCAGAGTTATGGGGTATGAAAGTAAGTGAGAGACGGAAACAAAATGTGTTCGAGATGAAATGCTTGAGGAGTATGATTGGTGTATCTCGGTTGGACAGGTTAGGATTGAAGTGGTGAGAGCAAGAACGGGTGTAAGGAAAGAAATTGCAGCCATAGTAGATATGAATATACTGAGATGGTTTGGCCATATGGAAAGGATGGATGATGAAAGACTGTTGAGAAAGGTGATGAATGCGAGAGTTGATGGGAGAAATGCTAGAGGGAGGCCTAGGTTTGGGTGGATGGATGGAGTAAGGAGAGCCCTGAATGATAGGAGGATGGATGTGAGAGAAGCAAGTGAGCGTGCTAGGAATAGGAATGAGTGGAGAGCAATTGTGACTCAGCTCTGATGGGTATCTGCTGTTACCACTGGACTGCATCTTACAGAGGTAGCCCTGTGGTAGGGGCAGTAGGGGAGTTGGCAGTTGTGAAGCAACACAGGTTGTGGAAGAGCCGGGAGGATGGGCTGTGGCACTCCAGCAGTGCCATCTGAACGGTTGCTAGCTCCCTCGTCATTGCCCATAGAGCACAGTAATCCCCTTGTTTTTTTTATGTCGTCTACCCCCCAATTGGGGGAGACAGCCAAGGTAGATAGATAGATAGAATTATCATTATTACTTTCATTATTATTATTATTATTAGTATTATTATTATTATTATTATTATTATTATTATTATTATTATTATTATTATTATTATTATTATTATTATTATTATTATAGAATTCTTCCTCCATATCCCACTGCGTGTCGTAAGAGTCGACTACATGGGGCGGAGCGAGGGGACTGGGAATCCCCTCCTCTATATTTTCTCTTCTCAAAGAGTGAAGAGTATTTTGCCTTGACTCAGCCACTCCCCTTGTAAGGGTAAAATGGCTCGTGTATATAGATAGATAAATAGATATTTTGAGACAGAATACCTAGCAGCTCCTAATCACTGAATACTTAGAGGACTTAAATGAGTACGTACACAGCATTGCAAGCCACAGTGGAGCTGGAAAAGGAATAATATATGTTTTAACCTGTTTGTGCAGGAGGCAACTCAAAGAGATAGGGGATTTGGACGATTAAAAAAAA
>JAXCGZ010022705.1:110000-112500 GCA_037179515.1 Halocaridina rubra | reverse complement strand
CTTCCGCGATCACATTTTCTGTCTTATCCCTAATTCTATAATATATATATATATATATATATATATATATATATATATATATATATATATATATATATATATATATATATATATATATATATATATATATATATACATACGTACATGTGACTTACCTATGTATGGACCAATGGTGATATTTTGTTGGCAGTATTTCTTACGAATATATATATATATATATATATATATATATATATATATATATATATATATATATATATATATATATATATATATATATATATATATATATATACATATATATATATATATATATATATATATATATATATATATATATATATATATATATATATATATATATATATATATAGAGAGAGAGAGAGAGAGAGAGAGAGAGAGAGAGAGAGAGAGAGAGAGAAAACAAACTTTACTTCCATTTCAATACAATGGGTATTCATCAGCCAGGGCAAGCCCCAACCCCCCACTGTGGTGTCCAACCACAGCAGTTCCTGCCAGTAAACAGCTTAAACTCTCGGTCTTGGACGGGAAACGATCTTTCGACCTCGTGAATGCGAAGCCAGAGCGTTACCACTATTATTATTATTATTATTATTATTATTATTATTATTATTATTATTATTATTATTATTATTAATATCAATGTTATTATTATTATAATTATTACAATTATTATTATTATTATTATTACAATTATTATTATTATTATTATTATTATTATTATTATTATTATTATTATTATTATTATTATTATTATTATTATTATTATTTTCAGGAGGCATATTTGATGCCAAAGATGAGCGCCAAGAGCTGGCATTCAGATACGCTGTCGATCGGGTCAACAGAGACAGGTCAACTCTTTCCAGGTCCATGCTGAGGGCACAGGTCGAGAAATTACCAGCTGATGACTCCTTTCATGCTTCTAAAAGAGGTAAGATCTTCCTTCTTGCCTTGAGTTAGTTTTCTTGCCGCAAAATAACAAGAAATTAAATAACAAAAAACGTCAGAATCTGGCAGTGCGCGACGAAGCTCATCTCCCTTAGAGCTTTGGTTAAATTTGTGGCCACTGCTAGTTTCAGCGAGATGTTTTAAGTCTTTTGTAATATTTCTGATGAGAGAGTGATTATCTATCTACTCTGTGCAACCCAGATTTGCTAAAATCACCCTAAAATCACACTGAAATATCGCTACATTAATTTCATTCATGTCGAATCCCGGCCAGGGGCATAATGTGTTTCACGTTGTCACATAAATAAAGTGTTTATTTGATCAATCACATTTGGGTTTCTCTCTCTCTCTCTCTCTCTCTCTCTCTCTCTCTCTCTCTCTCTCTCTCTCTCTCTCTCTCTCTCTCGCAATTTTTTATTCTCTCATTCTCTCTCTCTCTCTTTCAGTGTGCATGTTACTAAGAACAGGCGTAGCCGCCATATTTGGCCCCCAGAGTGAAAACACGGCCAATCACGTGCAGTCAATATGTGACGCAATGGAGGTGCCTCACATTGAGACCAGATGGGATTACAAATTGACCAGAGATGAATATTCAGTTAATCTTTATCCTTATCCACCTTCTCTTAGTAAGGTAAGCTGGTAAGGTATGGAATTGTAGGAGTTTGAAACTGTACACACACACAAACACACACACACATACACACACACAGATATATATATTTATGTAATGGAATACTGCAAATATTGGACATTTTTGGATCATCTCTTGTAGAGAAATGATGTTAGTAATTGCAAATTCTATGTATTCTCAATTAGATATCAAAGATGAAACAGTTTAATAAAAATTTTAATTTGTAAAGTCTGGGTCGTTTCTTAGACAGGAAAAGTGAAAGAAAAACATATCATATTCTACACTCTGGATCAAGTGGTCACCGTGGCTAAGTGGTAACGCTCGCGACTTTTAGCCGTCATGTTGAGGATTCGCGACCCGCCACGGTCTGAGGTTAGAAATGGCATTCATCAGGGTTAACGATCACACCCGCTAAAACTGTAGTCCCTAGCAAGAAAACACTGTCCTAGCCCTTAGTAGAAATGGGAGTCCGTGACGCAAAACCGATCACGTCACATTCAACATTCTGGATCATCTCGGAGAGATCTCAACAAAGGTGTAACTTTTGTACCTCTTGGATCATCTCTGAAAGAGAAAAGAAGTCATCAAAATTGTCTCTTTGTACATTCTTGCACTTTTCTCAGAAAGGAGAAGAGTCAACTAAATTGCAATTCATGTACAGAGTGGATCAGTTTTCAAAGAACAAAAAGAGTTAACACAATTGCAACTCACGCACAGAGTGGAGCAGCTCTCAAAGAAAAAATATGTCAACAAAATTGCAGCTTTTGTAGTCTGGATCATCTCTCAGAGAGGACTGGCGTCAACAATGCTGAAACTTTTGGACATTCATAATAATCCCTCAGAGAAGTTGTTAACAAAACTAACATTTTTGGATTTTATCCAGAATATCTCAGTGAGGAC
>JAXCGZ010022705.1:90000-102500 GCA_037179515.1 Halocaridina rubra | reverse complement strand
ATTATTAGCTAGATACAAAAGTAATATTTTAAAAACTGTCATAGGATTAGCTTTGAGGTTGTGACTTGAGAGTCATTAATGGGTCAGTTATTCAGATTTGTAGAAAATCTTCATTGAGCTTCACACTTTGCTAACCGTATCTCCCTCTGAGTGGTATGCCTTTGTTCAGCTTTTTTTTTATTCTAAGAAGTCCAACATAGCAGGCACATCCAATTATATTCCCGTGTGTGACCTCATTATTCAGTTTCCTAAAATTTTTGGCATTACCAGTGATGTACTTGAATATTGTAATATAACAGGCCAGGTCTTAACTGATCAAGCCACGCGAACTCCCCAATATGATAGTTTTATGCCTTTGTCAACTAATTCATTTTTCATAGCAGAGTATTATCTAATAACTCTTAACTGTCCTGTTAAAGTAAAAATAGCAGAGAACATGGTATTTTAGAGGACAGTGAGCCATATGTAAGAAAAGTTAGCTGAAAATTGTCAACAACATTCCATACTTAAGTAAGAATGTTGAGGATTTTATGCATTTGGTTATCCACTGAACAATATTTTTTTTTTCAATATATTACTGTATACTTGCGGTCTCTTTATATTTTTATGGGCTGCAAGAACCCTAGCCAATGCAAAAAATATTTAATTAGATATAGGATATTTAATGCATATATAAGGGAGTTCATCATTAAATCAGGTTATGTTACAATACGTTACGTTACATTTTAACTGTACGGTGGTGTAGCGGTCCTGGCTATTCGTTTTCATTGAAAAATTTATTTCTGTCTTCTCACACCAGTTTCATGTATATCCATTTTTAATATATACACTCATATATCATATTTTTTTTTCATATATATTCATATTTCAGACTCCTCCTTATTCCATGCTGAAAGATTCCTCAGAACGTCTCCAGGGGAACGATCGGTTTGAAGGCTTCTGCATCGATCTCATCGACGAGATTGCCAAGATCAGAGGCTTCAACTATACATTCAAAGAGGTGGACGATGGCAACTACGGCAGCAGAAATCGGGAAACGGGTGAATGGGATGGAATCGTTAGAGAGCTGCTGGATCACGTGGGTGTTCCTCACATATATGTTGCTGTCCATTATTTTCTAGATATAGTCAGTTTGCTTCACCTCAGACACATTGTAAGAGATACAGATTTTTCATACCAGGAGACTGTAACTTCTTAGCATGTTCTCCTATCTCTGATTTATGTATTTTAGTCAAAGTTCTTCAGCTTAAATAGAATCTAAATAATCCAAGTCAGTACTCTGCGCACGTATACTCTTTCTCCATATATGCTCCTGTCCTTTATTTTCTTAATAGTTTCAGTGTATTTTATCTCAAATAACATGAAATAGCTATTTAAGTACGTTGGAAATTCTTCGTATATATACATGGCCTAAGTTTTTTTTTATAGGACTATTGAAATTAAACAGAGTTTGTATATAAACAATTTCTGGATAACGTTAAAGAATCATAATTTCCCCAGTCCTAATTTTATTGATATTATCAGTGCTCCTTTGCTAAGATGGGAATACTAACTCCGAAAAAGGCATGCATTTAGAAATTAAAAAAAAATAATAATAGAAAACACCTAGCAAACACTTATACTGGTGGAAAATGTCCACTGACTATGGTTTTTCCCTCTCTATATCAACAGAAAGCTGATCTTGGTATCGTCGACTTTACAATTACGTACGAGAGAGAAGAAGCCGTTGATTTTAGTATGCCATTCATGAATTTAGGCAAGTGACTACTTAGCTTATTAATGAGTATACATTGATAAGACATTTTTTAATCCAAAGATATATTTATTACACGGTTCAATTGTTATATAAATTCTTCAGTGACGAGAACATATTCCAGCTTACTGCACGTTTCATGTCTGTATTTCAAGGTTATTGTTATAGTCTTTCCCAAATGTTCATATGGTTGATCTTTCTTCAAACGTCTAGTTATTTTTATACTCCTTTCCAAATGTTTATCAGTGACCTTTGGTTGATCCTCTATTTTTGTCCTTCCTTCAGGTATCAGTATAATTTACAAGAAACCTCAGAAAAAGGCACCTAGTCTCTTCTCCTTCATGTCTCCATTCTCTGTGGATGTCTGGATCTACATGGCCACAGCTTACTTGGGCGTCTCAGTTCTCCTCTTCATTCTGGCAAGGTCAGATTTAGGTTACATCTGATGCTCACCTCATTTACACAGATGCAGAAAGAATTGTCTGCTGATTCAACAAGTACTATTTGTAGTAATATTAATCCCTTTTGAGATTGACAGGAAAATGAGAGCCCTGTGAAAGCCCTTCAGTTTAAGATAATTTTGCAGAATCTGGAAGTCGCTCAAAATGCTTGTGTCATAGAAGACTGGAAAGATTTTTTCTTTTTTGTTTGCAGTTTTTTCTTTGCAGCTCGAATGTTATTGCATAACTATTATATTACATATCTCTTGCAGCACCACCTTCAAGAAGAAGCAAGTAACACTACTGTATTTACTTTTCTATGCAATTGTTGTTATTTATTGTGTATGAGCCCACAGTGTACATTAAATTCTTATAACATTTGAATTCTACAAGGTCTAACGCTCTGTATTTCCTTGTAGTGAACTCACTGCTCTTAAAAAGTTTTATTTTCACCTCAGTGGTATGATTTGAAAGGATATTTTTCAAGTGTCTTTTGAGAATTACAGGAAAAAAGGAATAACAACGTGCAATATCCAGGCAAGTATGACGTTCTGTTGTTACGTAAACGGCACCAATAAAGTCCTTCACTCTATCAACACATCTCTAGAGATGCAGACATCTCTTTGATGGGGGACTGGTAATTCCAGTCGTATCTGACTTCCAAAACAGATAGCCATCTTATACACTTGTAACATAATAAATTACTAAGAGAAACTAACAACTACTAAGCTAGAGCTATACTTTTAGGTTGGACTATTGTAAAAAAATGAATGCTGCTGTGCAACATCCTTCTTCTTTCAGAAAGTTCAGGCTGCTTTAAAATATAGCTTAGTAGAACCTAGCAAAAATCCTAGTTACTAACACCATTATGTAACTCAGTAGTATAGATTAAAAGCTATATTTACATCTTAAACACTACTGTTATATGTTTTTCAGTAGGATACCAAGATATCTCAAAATATGTCACATAGAGTTGCCTTCATGCATATACTAAATGAAAATCCTGATGTATATATACTAACCTTAAATGAATTAAACACTACCTATTCCACAGCCATTAACTATTTTGTTAAAAGCAGGTCTCCAATGGTCTCGTGGGATTTTGATTAGCTTAGGATTGATATAATTAGGTGAATTGTCAGGAGTTACAGTAGAGTAAGCTAGAGTAAAATCAGAACCATGTAAGAGAGATACAGGAGGACCCATCTCTGTCCAGTTCCAGGGTTAAATCTAGTCTTGATAGGATGTTCCCTAATGTGCCATTTAATGCAGGATGGTGCCAGAAGAGTGGGAATGTCCATATCCATGTATCCAGGAACCGGAAGAGCTAGAAAACAGCTTTACTTTGCTCAACTGTTTATGGTTCATAATCGGCACCTTCCTCTGTCAAGGAGGCGACATTGCACCCAAGTATGCACCCCACATAAGGCCGCAAGACTTAATTGATACATCTCTAGTCTTTTCAATTTCCTCTTAATGCTTCTTAACTTAGACAACATATAAGCCAGTTATGAGTCCAGTGTTTGCTTTTCTTTCCGAATATTAAAATTTCACAGAGGGTTTCACTTGAATGGGAATTTCTTACTAAATGCTTGATTCAGAATTCAGTTTTGCGAGGCTGTAATATCGATGACGAGATCAAATATAAATCACTGAGTATCTTCTTTCCTAACTGGCTAATTCCCAATATCAAAGCCCTAGTGTAGAACTTTTCCAGGCTTGGTTCGTGGACTCGATATTCAATATTGTAGTTCTAATAATATTATAGATAATAATAACATAATTTTCAAAGGTGGCTCTAAAAATTCCTTGACATGCTCATATAACTTGCTGAAGTTTTGTTCTCTCTTGAATATATGAGAACTAAATTGCTAGAGTTATTGAAGTACAATTGTTCTTTACAAAGCATATTGTCTTCAAAAAGTGCAATTATTCCAAATATTAACAGATATTCTTTTCTTACCCATCAGCTTCTGCTCAGGTGGGTAAGATAGATTGGTCGCTCTAGGAACCAAGAACTGAAAAGTATCTCTAATATTATATGAGCTCTTTTTATTTATTAAGTTATTTAATCATTTGCTTTTAGAACTTATTAATCAAATGCTCAGATTATTTTTCAGCTTTTTTTTTCTTTTTTGCAGATTATCAGTTATTTTCTAGTTTCTGCTTTCTTTCTTTCTTATTAGTTTGTAGTATGTGCAGTATATTTTTTTTTACATATTTTCTTAGTATCAGTTCTCTTTAATTTAGTGTGCCTTAGGATGTGTGTTACATTTTCGTTATTAGTTAATTAAATTTCCATTTTCACTCTTTCATACATTATTACATAAGTCTTCTCCCGAATTATTCCAAAAATGACTAAAGCATTCGCCATACTTAAGACTAGCGTTCACAGTCTGCTGTCAGTAGATGGCTTAATGATTAGATGTCTTATCGCAAGCATTAGATGCCTTCTTAAGCGCACCAAGTGAAAAAGATTGTTTCTTAGTTCCAAATCAAATGAATTCGAGACCCAAAGGTAAACCCTGCGGTAATTTAATTTGTACACATCTTATTTTACTGATACCTGAGGTTAGCAAGGGCATGCACTCAGGGCAACAATTACATCTGCCAAAACAAGTCCTTCGCAAGAAGGCAACCGTCCTAGCCCTTGGTAGAAAAGGGAGTTCGTGACGTAAAACCGGAACAACAACAACAACATTCAGTTTTCTCTCGAACTTATCAATGCTGCACTAGCATCTTTCAACTATCAAAGTAGAAGAAATATTCAGAACAGCTAAAGCAAATGTGCACAGTTCCTCGCATAGCACAGGTCCGTTAACGACTGAATCCAGGGAACGTAGCAATGTAATCACCAGGCGTGAGTTGGTCTGAGACAATGGGTATAAATCCTGCTCGCATCAGTGGTGCGCTGACTGTCCGTCTCGTCACCAGAATGTGTTCTGAAGAGTGGACTAACCCATACCCATGTATCGAGGAGCCAGAGGAGTTAGAAAACTGCTTCAGCGTTATAAATTCTCTGTGGTTTATAATAGCCACATTTCTTTGCCAAGGTGCTGATATAGCTCCTAGGTAGGATGTGGGTAATGGATATCTGCGTTTATTATCTTTCTCTCATATTAAGTGATTTTGTTTTTAATTTGCTTTATGTTTCACGTTCTTTTCACAGAATGATTTGTATTTCGTGAACGTATGTTTTGTTGTCCATTTCAAAGTTGTTAATGAGTAAATTTTGTCATAGTGTTGCTTCCTGACACTCTTTGTCCCGCAATTTTTCCTTGTTTTGATTTTGTACACAGATTTTTTTTTTTTTAGTTGGTACATGTGAGACAAAATACAATCCATAATCAATCCACGACAGTTAACAAAAAAGAAGGTTCTCATTTATTTTATGTTTATCGGAAGTATATTACGCACGTGTATATTTAGCTCATGAGTGACCCTAGGCTGATCCTTATGTTTTGGTCTTGACTGTGTACATTACAATTTAATCAAGGAAAAAACTCCAGAGTGATGGTATGTCCTGCACTGGTCATCAAGAGTCATCTTATTCTCAAATTCTTCACTGTTCATTCAGTATAGCTAAACACCAAGCAAATGTCAATAATTATCAAACATTACAGTGTTCTCCAAAACTCCACATATACAGTTGAGTAAGGACAGACTTATAATGTTTAAATTACTTGCTAAATGTTATCAGATACCATCAATATTTCAAGTTTTCTGACCTGTACTAACCCTGTATATCTAATACTAAGAGTCTGATTATAGACACTCCAGTCATTGTGCCTACTGAAATGTTATAATGTCTTGACCCATTGCATCACAGAGTCCCCAGACTTTTCCAGCTATCACTAGCACTGACTCAGTTTTGAAATAATGTTAAGTCATGTTGAGCCTCTATTATGTTTTGACACAAGTAGGTGAGGATTTCATGTGGTGATGATATAAGGCTGAGTTGGTGCTAGTTGGCATAATATTAATCACTGTCAATCTCGCTATTCTATTGTGACTGCAGAACTTCACGGGCAACAGAAAATTTGAGGGACATGACTTTTACTGCTTTTGCTTCTTTCAGAAAACCTGCTCCTGTGACCTCAGTACTATCATATACTTAGTAATTAAGGTGTCAGTTATCATGAAAATTAACAGTGCATTGTGCTAATGTCCCTGCCATATTTTGAGCACACATTTTATTTTGTGTGTTGTGTTATGGTTGTAACTGGATGCAGAGGCAGTACTTTTTTTTTAAAGGAATTTTCACCTATTTCCTAATAATAAAAACTCTTTGAAGGAACCCATTTTTTTAATTCATATTGCTATTTTTTCTGATGCTTTTTTTTCCACTTTTGCCTCCACTGAACTGTACTGTATAAAATGGGTACTTTGAATAATTATTTTTCACCTATGGAGTGATATAGAATTAACCTTTGTATACCTTCTACGAATACTCAAGAATTTTTTGCTCATATTTTAAGTTGTTATCAACCCTTATTCTTTTCAATTCATATGCTTTCACATCCATAGACCTAAGCCAATATGTCTCCATCCTACACTACCAGTGCCCCCTGTATTTCTTTACTGGACTGTTATGAAACTGTAGAATATGTGCACCAGGACACAAGACAACTCAGAAAAATAAGAAAATCTTCGCTTTATAAGTATCATAAGTTACGTCAAACTAAATTATTTCAGGCAAGTACACTTGCACAGTACTTGATTTTGCATACATCTCATGACAGTCCAGTACATTACACATGTACGTAAAATCAAATGTATATTACAGGGCAATCTTAACAGCAGTGTATTCCAAAATATGATAAATATTAAGCTACGCATGGCAAAAAGAACATTCAAACTAACAATGAATTTAGTCTGTCATTTACAAAATACTTTCTCTAATAGTTGAAGCTGGTTCACACAAAACACTCACATGACTTAAAAAAAAAACAGTTTCTTGTAAAGCTAATAGCAAAATGACATAATATTAATGATAAACATATCTCCTGTTCAAAGATTCCCTGTGATATAGCATTTTCCTTTCCCTACCCGATGTCTCCTTACGTTCCTCGTTTCCTATCATGTCTTAGCTTTCCCGAATGCCCTTTCTCATATTGACTTGATGGGCATTTGGGTATGTTGCAGGATTGCGCCTAACGAGTGGGACAACCCTCACCCCTGTATCCAGGATCCTGATGAACTTGAGAACACCATCAGTCTGAGTAATGCTTTCTGGTTCACGATTGGGTCACTCATGCAGCAAGGTTCAGATATCGCGCCCAAGTAAGGCACTTGGATATCAGCTTTTCCTTTCTCTAGAGCAACATCAATTTGATTTTTCGTTTCAAATTTTTCTTTTCTTACATTATCTTTTTTTTTCTTTTTTTTTCTTTGGCAGCTGATACAGCTCGTAGATGTTATGCTAGTTGCGCAGACTCAAATAGGAAAGAGAGACAGACTTTCTAAACTGTAGCTACATGGGGGATTAGCGTCTCGCCCTTTCTTTTTTTTTCAGTAGACCAGTGATGTAGTACACGAGATTTTCTGTGCAGAGCAAGTAGCAGTTTCCCCCGATTTTCTTCTAGGTTCTTAAGCACTCTGTCAACCTGCAGTAGTAACATTCACTAAAGTCCACGTTTATTTGTGTTACTTTCTTGCATTCATAATTATGTATTATATATTATTTTTCTCTTGGCGCTGCTCTAATGACAAGGATCATCTTCCAGCTTAACAACGCCAGTAGAAATTTGGTTTGTCCAAGCCATCACGTTTATAGACATAGACAACTTCTTCTGTAAGCTTCAAATAAATCAGTTATTGGAATCGTTTTGACTACTTTGGCAGTCAGCCACAGTTTTGGCATAACTCCATTACATATCCATCCCTTTCGAAGCATTGATTTTGAGTGTGTTTATGTACTTATAGTTTCCAAATCTATGTAGATTTTTATTTTGTGGTACTGACACACAGTGGACCTAGTGCACAAATTTTCCAAAATAAAAAAAAATCACACATTTTGAAACATTGTCATTTTCTAGCCATGAAGTTCATGTTTGGAATGTCATTTCAGTCTTCTATAAAAAATAGAAATTAAAAAAAAGCTAATTTGCATGACAATTTGCGTTTCTGCTGCATGAATTTGTTGAAATGTTGTGTGAAAATTGCATGGTAAATTTAAGATTGTAAAATTGTTCCTTGGGTAAGTATCATTTAGAAGATAAAAATCATCATTATTCACAATCACTTTTGAATATTTTTCTCTCCATTGGCTCTTCCCTTTGAGATAAATACTAACTGACTTTTTTGGGTTTTTTGTTTTATATTTTTTCCCTTACAGAACAAGATGACGAGTTATATGCAATAAAAATAGATCTTCACAGACAAGATGAAATCATTTTTTTCTTAGATTCTCAAACAGGAAAAAAATTTGCACACATTATTCAAACGAACAATAATTTTTTCACAGTTTAGTATATTTGAAAAGCAAATATTCTACATGTTTTTTTTTTTTTTTTTTTTTTTGCCTCACGAAATCCAATTTTTACCGGAAAATAGCTGTTACAGATTGGTTTAGGAGAAATTCTCTCTTCACAATGTTTTCAATCGAAAAGTCTTCTGTTCAAAATATTTATTCACACATGATCAATCTATGATCAAGTTTTTACCAATCAAAAAATAATAATAATAATAATAATAATCACATGAATGCACAGTTTCACCTATTCTTAAATGAAAACCAAACATATTTTGTTTTCACAATAATTACCCTTCAAAAATATGTTTTCACTAGAAACCAATTCACCACACGAGATTTTCTTAAAACGAAAACCAAATTTTCACACCAATACGAATATTTCACGATATATCCATCAGTCCATATACCAAAGCCATATTCCCCCTTATAAGGGGGTGGCTGAGTTAAATAAAATACTTTTACTTTTTGTGGGAAGCAAATACAGAGGAGGGGATTCCCAGTCCCCTTGCTCCGCCCCTTTTAGTCGACCTTAACGACACGCAGGGGAACACGGAGGAAGTATTTTACCCTTCCTCCCTAAGGGGGGTATTTTCACTCATAAGTATCTCACATGAAAACCAATTTTCAATAAGTTGCAAAAGAAAATGGAAAAATATGTCCCCAGAAATTTAATATCATTATATAACTTTCTTTACAACTCACTTAAATTATTTATTCCTTTCGTTAAGATATTTATTTATTAATTTATTAATTTATACGGAAAATGAGAAATAGAATAAAAAAAAACACATAGACTGAAAGAACTGCAAAATGCTGTACTTGAAGATAGCGGTAGATCAGTGATAGACCGCGCGAGTCGACCTGACATTTGTGAGTTCGATCTCGAAGAAGGGCGGTAGGGAGGGCATCCAGCAATAAACCCCCCCCCCCTCATACTTTCAATCATTTTGCGTCCCCTTCATTTGGTGGCTCCTGTCCCTCAGTTGTCTCCAGAAAAGCAGATTTAGATGTTTGCATTAATGAATAAACACCACCTCCTCAATCAATCAATCGATAATATATATATATATATATATATATATATATATATATATATATATATATATATATATATATATATATATATATATATATATATATATATATATATATATATATATATATATATATATACATATACATATATATATATATATATATATATATATATATATATATATATATATATATATATAAAATGTATATATTTGTAAACTTAGATAGGACTGTCCAGGACAGTTACTTTTTTTTTATGCCTATTTCAACACGGAATATTCTTGGATATTCATTTCACATCTCCTATTATCCCTTCACATCTGACAAATCGCTACACTCTCCATCTCTGTTTCTCTTTATGTATTCTACGTGCCCAGGCCCGATGAGGGTTGTTTTATTTTTTTTTTTTTGGCCCGTCCTGGTGTCAATCATAATATATATATATATATATATATATATATATATATATATATATATATATATATATATATATATATATATATATATATATATATATATATATATATACACACACACACATATGGTGACAGTCTTTAAATTCCTTCATGGTTATGAGAGAGTGGATAGGGATCGATATTTTGATATGGCTGGCTCTAGAACTAGAGGTCATAGTTTGAAGCTTGGTAAGAAAATTTGTTTGCAGGATGTAAGGAAATACTTTTTCAGTGTAAGAGTAGTTGATAATTGGAATTGGCTAAGCGAGGAGGTAGTTAATGCTATCTCAATCCATAGTTTTAAGGACAGGTATGATAAGTATCACTAAGTCTAAAATGGAACCGATGAGGAGACGGGAAGATACGAGCTTTGGGCTCTTTCCCGTAAACACAATTAGGTAATCACAATTAGGTAATCACATGCATATATATATATATATATATATATATATATATATATATATATATATATATATATATATATATATATATATATATATATATATATATATATATATATATATATATACCTACATACATACATACATACATACATACATACGGGAAGATACGAGCTTTGGGCTCTTTCCCGTAAACACAATTAGGTAATCACAATTAGGTAATCACATACACTTACAAGTGCAATAACATATAATTACGCAACGACAAATGTAATAATTACAAGAATAGTCGTATTAACAGCTACAACAGCAACAACAGTACCAACTACTTAGGTAACAACAACAACAACAACAAAAACAACTATATTAGTCAACTCGGGGTCACATAACGGCCACGAAAAGGGTCGAGATAAATGCTGGAGGACCAGAAAGATCACCCTGGGGGGAAACTTCTATACAGACGTGTGAGTTCAATTTTCCTGCTGGAACTTTAATCTCTGTTTTGTTATTTCTCTTTTTTTTCGTATTTACGACAGTTTGCAAGCCATAATGACTTGCAATAATATTGAAAATTTTAGAACAGTATCCAGTAAATATTCAAAATGAGTTTGGATTTTTTGATAGAAAAGATCAGTGGGGAAATTTATTAAGAAAAAACAAAACGTACAAGGCACACCCCGGCACAAGGTCCCACTTGCCACATCCACACGGCATCTCTCTCTCTCTCTCTCTCTCTCTCTCTCTCTCTCTCTCTCTCTCTCTCTCTCTCTCTCCTCTCTCTCTCTCTCTCTATCTATCTATCTCTATCTATCTATCTATCTATCTATCTATCTATCTCTTTATCTATCTATCGCCCTCTATTTATTTATCTGTGTATCTATGGATTTCTATCTATCTATCTCCATCATATCTATCTATTTATAACTATAGTTATCTATCTATTTATTAATACATTTATCTATCTATCTTATCCTTCTATAGCTCATTCCATCTATCTATCTATCTATCTATCTTACCACTACTAAAGTAGCCGATGTGATGAGTGTAACCATGAAAAATTAAACACCTAGAAGGCCAATGACCTCAGACAAGAGACTAAGCACTTATTACAGACTTTGTCTGACAGCTCTGCACATGCACAAAAATTAAGGAAATCAGAAGGAAAAACAGATTATACTCAAAAATAATTTACGAAACCAAGAGCATAGATATCGTAAATTCCTTTTTTAATTGCGTACTCCTTGAACCATATGAGTTGGGAGTAACTATCTATAGATTATCATAGAATTTGCTTGATTGGAAAGCGTTATAGCATTTAAGATTTTTTTTAAATAATAATAATAATAATAATAATAATAATAATAATAATAATAATAATAATAATAATAATAATAATAATAATAATAATAATGATAATAATAATATTCCACTCTTTTATCTATCTCTCCAAGTTTCTGTTGCTTTTCAAATTACATTTTGTATATATATATATATATATATATATATATATATATATATATATATATATATATATATATATATATATATATATATATATACATACAATTAGGTAATCACAATTAAGTAATCACACTAACGCACATACACAATCTGCACCATTTTCCTAGTTTTATATCTGATCGCTGTCTTTCATCAGCTTCTTAGAGGTTAGCGTTTTGTGTTAGCTTAAAGCATTACGAGCGGATGCCCTTCCTAACACCAACCCTCTATATATATATATATATATATATATATATATATATATATATATATATATATATATATATATATATATATATATATATATATATATATATATATATACCTATGAAGTCACCGTCGCTCAAGCAGTAGCGTCCGCGACTCAGAGGCGTCAGGTCGAGGGTTTGCGCCCCGTCACGGTCTGAAGTTGGCAAGGGCATGCACTCAGGGTAACGATTA
>JAXCGZ010022705.1:17500-85000 GCA_037179515.1 Halocaridina rubra | reverse complement strand
AATTTAACAAAGTGTTCGTTGGGTCACAACATGTCATTTCCTTGATTCTTTTTACTTTGTAGCAATTGAGGTTAGTATATATTCAATATATACTATATAAAATATATTGTATAACAGGTATATTGACCTTGACTTGTATAAAAATACGTATGCTGTTGGCACACTTAATGATTTAAAACCCTAAGTCTGCACATAATTAGCAAAAGGTTGCCAACCCCTGCTATATACAGTTAGAAGCTTCTCTTGCTACAGAGAAAACTTATCTGTATGCAGAGCATACCTTATCTTTCCGTCCTAAATCAGAAAAGCTCTTTCTATATATTGTACAGGAAACGTCTGATTCATATATGCTTGATACGAGAAACGTCATTTCTGTCTACTGCCATTCTAGATATAGAATGTTTGAGAAGTATATTTAAAAAGGAGAACGAGTTAAAAAGAATAATTATAGGCCTGTAAGTTTAACGTCAACAGTGGGTAAGATTCTAGAATCCATCATTGCAAATATAATAAGGGTACATCTAGAATTACACAGACTGATAAAACTTTCACAACACGGGTTTCTGAAGGGTTTTTCGTGCCTTTCAAACTTATTGTCTTTGTATTCAGAAGTTTACGAGGCAGTAGATTGTGGCAAAGAATACGATATAATATATCTAGATTTTAGCAAAGCTTTTGATAGAGTTCCTCACAAAAGATTAGTTAAATTGCTTGAAGCTCATGGTATAGGAGGAGCTGTTCTCAGATGGATCAAAGAATGGTTACTAGACAGAAAACAGAGGGTTTGCATAAATGGAGAGAAATCGGAGTGGGGCTCGGTTACTAGCGGGGTACCACAAGGCTCGGTACTTGATCCTCTATTATTCATTGTATATCTAAATTATCTGGATTCGGATATCAGTAGTAACCTAAGTAAATTCGCAGATAACACTAAAATAGGTAGAATTATAAATGGAAAAGAAGACATTCATACTTTACAGGAAGATCTAAATAAATTGTCTGAATGGTCGGATAAGTGGCAAATGGAATTTAATGTTGAAAAATGTAAAGTAGTTAAAACGGGTACTATAAAAGACTATACGAGTTATAAGCTAAATAACCATGAAATCATGAGTTCTCAGTGTGAAAGGGATTTGGGAGTTCTTGTGAGTAGTAATCTTAAGCCAAGAGAGCAATGTACAGCAGTCAGAAATAAAGCAAACAGAATTTTAGGATTTATCTCAAGAAGTGTTGGCAATAGGACGGAAAAAGTTATTTTGCAGCTCTATCTTGCATTAGTTAGGCCCCATCTAGATTATGCTGTGCAACTGAAATTGAATCCTTGGAAAGAGTGCAACGAAGAATGACCAAGATGATACACAATATCAGAAATCTACCATATGAGGACAGATTAAAAAAACTTAATCTACATTCTCTAGAGAGGCGCAGAGTTAGGGGGGATATGATTGAGGAGTATACATGGTTTAAAAGGATTAACAAGGGTGATATTAATAAAGTTTTAAAAATTCATGATCAAACCAGAACTCGTAATAATGGATTTAAGCTTGATAAATTTAGGTTCAGAAGGGAAATTGGTAAAGATTGGTTTGGTAATAGAGTAGCTGATGCATGGAACAGGCTTTCTAGTAGGATAATAAATGCCAATACCTTAGACACCTTCAAATGTAGATTAGATAGACATATGACAGAGGTAGGGTGGGTATAAATAGGTTAGTGCTTATTAGAAGAATCATGAAAAGAAAAATAGAATAAATAAGTAGAGTAGAATAGAATAGGTTAGACATGCTGAAAATATCATTCAAAAATGGAGCTGCCTCGTATGTGCCACTAGGCATGTTGCAGCGTCCCCTATTCTTATGTTCTTATGTTCTTATTCTCACTTACCAGAGGTATCTTTCCACTGTCCAAAAATGAGTGCCACATCTTTCCATTCTAGATAGACAATGTTTGAGAGGTTTAAATATCTAAAACTGATCCCGTATCTTTTTTCTTCCTGTTACACACAGACAGCAACATTCCCGCTTACCAGATAATGTGGGGGGATTTATATGTCTATAACTGACCCCGTATCTTTTCTGTTCCTACTACACAGAGACAGCAACATTGCCACTTACCAGAGGATGTGTGGAGTTTCTATACTAGATATAAAATACATAAGAGGTTTAAATTTCTATAATCAATACCGTGCCTTTTCCCTTCTTTTTACACAGAGACAGCAACATTCCCACTTACCAGAGGATGTGGGCTGCCATGAGCAATGCTCGTCCTTCAGTTTTCACGGCCTCCAACGATGACGGTGTCGAGCGAGTCTCCAAGTCAGGTGGCCAATACGCTTTCCTCATGGAGTCATCCTCCATTGAATACGAAGTGGAGAGAAAATGCGATCTGATGCAAGTTGGTAGTCTTCTAGACTCCAAGAGCTACGGTATTGCTCTGCCTCCAGGTAAGAGAGGGTAGAGAAGGAACCAGACTTTTTGACTTTTGTAGTAGTGTTTTGTCTCTCCTGCAGAGAATCGGTAAAAATACAATTCAGAATGGTATATAGCACTTTTAAATATATTAATGGTGTACGCTCGAACTAAATCATATAAATAACAGAATTAAAATGGTTAAATTTGGTTCTTTTTTGCCACGAATGACCATGATCAAAACTTTTTATGGCTAGGAAGATAATTAGTCTGTCTCCTGAAAAAGAATCTGATAACAAGGGCTTTTGTTAAGTAGGTCACAGTCGTCTCCAGAAATGCTTTGGAAAAATAATGCTTAAAACTATAGTAATTAGTTAAATCACTGTTTTTTTCCTCAATCAAAACTGCTTTAGATAGGAAAATGACAGATTCTCGAGATAATTATCAGAAAACAGTCGACCCTAGCTAATAAAGTTGAGTGAATTAAAAAGTTTTCATGGAGTATATCAGAAAAGAACACTTAAAACACCTGGGTAATTAGTAAGATTAAATCCATAACTGAATGAGACGCTGGTCTGATTTTTCTCATAGTGATCGATATTAATTGGTTGATTTTAACAGTTGTACACGTAGGAAATGACCAGTTTGTGAAATTACATTCCTCCTTATATCTATCGAATATGACAATCAAATTCGATTGTATCTTGTCGAAAATAATTGGAAAACCCACATTCCAGCTTTGAAATCAATTTTGGGCTTATATTTTCTTTTTAAGATACCAATTGTTGTAGCAATACAGATAATAGTTTTTCACCTGAAATAGGCTTTATAAAAACAGGATTAAATTTGACACGGTGAGGTACATTGTAGCTTTTCACCTGAAATAGACTGTAGAAAAATAGGTTAAATTTAGTTTTTCACCTGAATTAGACTGGAAAAATACAGGATTAAATTTGACACAGTGAGGTACATTGTAGGTTTTCACCTGAAATAGACTGTAGAAAAATAGGCTAAATGTAGTTTTTCACCTGAATTAGACTGGAGAAATACGGGCTTAAATTTGACACAGTGAGGTAATCTGTAGTCTTTCACCTAAAATAGATTGATGAAAAACAGGATTCATTTTGCTACAGTGAGGGTTAATTGACTGTAGGAAAACAATTAAACTGGCTACAGTGAGGTTAAGTGTAGCCTTTCACCTGTAATAGACAGGAGAAAAACAGGTTTAGATTTGCTATGGTGAGGTAAATTATAGTCTCTCACCTGAAATAGACTGTAGAAAAATAATCAAATTCGCTACGATGAGGTTGGTTGTAGCTTTTCACCTGAAACAGACTGTAGAAAAACAGAATTAAATTTGCTACAGGGAGGTAGTTTGTAGTCTTTCACCTGATATAGACTGTAGAAAAACAGTCTTAAACCCGCTACAGTGATGTAATATTGTAGTCTTTCTCACGAATTATCGCAAAATACCTTGATCTAAATTAGTGTAACTAGGTTAGGTAGAGCAATTTTGTCTCATAAATTTATCAGAATAAGAACACAATTAAAACTAATGTTCTGTAATTATGTAGATAAAAGTTTGATCGTGAAACAAACCCGATAAATAACATCGTAGTTATGTTTATCACAATTTATTGCTAAAATAAATCATGTAACGATGTAATCAGTGTTGTTGTAGCTTTACAACAACACTGATTACATCGTTACACGAATACAAACAGATGATGTACGTCTATGTATTTTTTTTTACTTTTTTTCAAGTTTCTCTTGAAAGATTTATCATATCGGCACCAAAGAATTGTATTCTTAATTTGATGAATTATTAAATTCATTTTAAATATCCATTTGTGCTATCTAGCCATTTTTTGACTCTCTCAGTATATATATATATATATATATATATATATATATATATATATATATATATATATATATATATATATATATATATATATATATATATATATATATATATATATATATATATATAAGATTGTTTATGTAATCTTTTCGCAAGATTTAGAAAATAATAAAACTTAATAAACATTTAGAATTGGAATCATATAATGGGGTTTCTATGATAATTATTAAGTTAGATACGAATGAATCTGCTTACAAATTAATTTATTATTATTATTATTATTATTATTATTATTATTATTATTATTATTATTATTATTATTATTATTTTGTGAAGAAGCATAATTCTTATATTTCCTCCATGTATTATTGTAAAAGAAAAAAAGAAAAAAAAGAAAATAATAATAATAATAATAATAATAATAATGCATAAGTAATTATGAGCAAATAGCATATATACTAATATATATCTGTATACATATATAATTCTATATACATTTGTCAATAATTTTTCTGACATATATTTTAATGTTTTCCCATATCATATATAAATATGCAAGTCTCTTATTTCCTTTTTTGAATATGTTAACATATTTTTTTTTTCAGCAATCAATGACTCTTCGAAAACCTGACTATATATATTAAGCAATAATGTTAATTCTATTCAATGTGGTTCTAATTTTAACTTTATTTTCACGATCATTTTTTTTCCAGGAGATATAAGAACACTCACTGTAAATTTTTATATGCATGTCCATGTATGTGTAAATTGCAAGTTTTTAATTTTATATATAGTATGTAATTTCATATATAATTTCATATGTCATTTCTTTCAGAGAATGATATGTTATGTGATAAAAATTATTACTTACTAATAAGAATTTACCAAAATTAAAAAAAAAATCGTATTTAAAAGTAATAATCTATAAGAAAATATGCAAAGTAACTCGTAACTGACCCTGAACAGGATTACATAGAAACTTAAGGCCTGGTGCTGTATGTAAGAAGCCTGGTCAGGGGCAGTTATGAGTTCCCACCATTTTCAAAGATGTACTGCATTGTTACATTAGAGTTTGAACCTCCAGGCTCACCCTACACTGGGCCCATCAGTTCAGCCATCTTGAAGCTTAAAGAAAGTGGTGTTTTGCATATGCTGAAAACTAGATGGTGGAAACAGCGGAAAGGTGGAGGGCGATGTCAGGTAAGGACAGTTCCTATTGAGGGGAGATCTCTTCCCTAGCTGCTCTCGACATCAAAGAAAAGTAAGTTGCTTCGAGGAACTTTTGATCTCTCCGGCGAACCTCAGTCAGTCTCGTGTCTTTGGGGCAGGCCTGTTTTGTCAGTTTTATGGTCATGGAAAATAATATATATATATATATATATATATATATATATATATATATATATATATATATATATATATATATATATATATATATATATATATGAATCAATTTTTACCCCGACCGGGACTTGAACCTAGGACTTATAATTACTAAGTCAAGGCGCTACCAACTACACTACAGAAGGTTAAAAGGAATCCAATCTTATATCTTATATCTGCTATACTTAGGATGGATGGATTCGGTTTTACGTCAGGAACTCCCTTTTCTACTAAGGGCTAGGACGGTTGCCTTCTTACGAAGGACTTGTTTTGGCAGATGTAATCGTTACCCTGAGTGTATGCCCTTACTAACCTCAGTCCGTGACGGGGCGCGAACCCTCGACCTGCCGCCTCAGAGTCGCAGACGTTACCATTTTGCCACGGAGACTACAGCTGCTATACTCAGGAATGAACGCATTCTATCTGAATGCCACTATATATATATATATATATATATATATATATATATATATATATATATATATATATATATATATATATATATATATATATATATATATATATATATATATATATATATATATATATATATATATATATATATATATATATATATATATATATAATTTTATTTATTTATTTTTTTTTTTATGATCTCTCCGGCAAGCGTCAGTCAGTCTCGTGTCTTTGGGCCTGTTTTGGCAGTTTTATGGTCATGGCATTTTTTTTTTCTTTTTGGCAAAATAAAAGTAAGTTGCTTCAAGGAACTTTTGATCTCTTCGGCAAGCCGGAGTCAGTCTCGTGTCTTTGGGAGAGGCCTGTTTTGTCAGCTTATTGTCATGGCAAATATATATATATAATTTTTTTTTACACAAGAAAAGTAAGTTGCTTCGAGGAACTTTTAAACTCTCCAGTGAACCTCAGTCAGTCCCGTGTCTTTGGGACAATCCTGTTTAGTCAGTTTAACGTCACGACCAAAAATTATTTTTGGTGTTTTGACAGAATAAAAGTAATTGCTTTGAGGAACTTTTGATGACTTCATAAGCCTGTGTCAGTCTCGTGGCTTTGTGACAGGCCTGTTTTGTCAGTTTAGTTTCATGGTACATAATTATTCCTATTTTATTTTCTAAATCAGGTGTCTTCTGAATGGGCTTGTTGTGTCCATCAAGAGAATTTTGGTCAATATGTTTTTCTTATCTTGTCTTTTGGATGGGTTTGTTGCGCAAGTTTGGATATTTTGGCAAGTCATATTAGATTTGATCTACATATTTTAAGCCTAGTCTCGATGAGAAGGATCTGATGTGACATATTAGGTTATAATTTCAAACACTGAACACTTTACACTGGTAATCGCCCCTATTAATATTATGCAAAACAAATGCCTGTGCAAAGTCTTCTCTCAGATTAAAATAGGAACTGTCAATAGTCTGTGCAAAATAAGTCTTATGTCATTACAGAGACAGTACTGAATATTTTCTGATTTGGACTCTAAGGGAAGACAAAACTTGAGGTCTGTTTATGCGTTATCTCTATGTTCCAGTTATGCTAGAAATGAGTGTCCCATAATCCCAGTTTTCACATTTTGGCTTTCGGTCAGATCCGCACTTATATAAACAGTCAGTCCTATAGAGGGAATCTATATGAGAATTCTTGCTCTGGTTTTCTTGTCTCCTTGAAATAGAGCAGTTCTGTGGTTAGCATAATTCGTTTGCATTAGTCGTATAGAACAAGGGAATTACCTTCTTAACTGAAGAATCATAATTTCTCAAAGTCTCCTAAATGTGGATACAGATCTTTGATCTACAGGGCGATCGTCCAGCACCTCGGTAAGTACTGTATACACTGTTACAGTGACCATCAGATCTTCAGTAATGAAATTCAGATTTTTAATGTAATAAACTAGTTTTTGCCATAACATGAAAAATATCTAATGAAAGATCATAAAGAGCTGCCTTAACTGATCAGTTAAGGTTAACTTCATATTAGTTAAAATTTCCTTAGAAACATTACATGAGGGCGGAATTTTTTCACATTTATATATGTATAGACATATTTACAATGGACGATGGCATTGACAATGATTATATTTCATCTAAGAAAGCATTTGCTATGATATTATGAAATGTCAGAGAGGAGATGATAATATAAGATAAAAAGTAAAATAGGATTAAGTTTTAAAATTATGTGAAAATCCTTTTATAACCTTGTTCCAAAAGTAGTTTTTCTTCTAATACTGTCATTATTAATTGTAGGTTACTGTCCTATACATTAACTATAATTAGGTGGAAAGATATTATGGTAAATTTCAACTACTCATGTTTTCATGATGAAAACATACTGGCTGGCTAGACATGGCTAATATCTTATAAGGATTTTAATCAGGGAAAACATTTTGTAGTTATATAACAGTAAACAAAATAAAATAGAGTAAGTAAAAGAGAACTCACAGGCTAGTGACATGTGTTCTATTTTGGAGAGGTTTGTCAGGAAGGCCAGTATGTGTTTATCTCAAATATTGTACCAAGTGGCTTTTTTATAATACTAATGACATCAATAGTGCCAATAGACTTGCCTAAGTGGCTTTTTATAATACTAATGACATCATTAGTGCCAATAGACTTGCCTATAAGTGATCCAAGACTTCTGCTTTATAAACAGTCATCTAACTCTATTATGATTGAAAAGTGCAGTGAAAAAAACATAAACTCTGTAAAAACACAAATAAATTATAAATATGGTGACCTGTAGCACAATCTGTAAACA
The DNA here is from genome assembly GCA_037179515.1 of Halocaridina rubra. NCBI lineage: Eukaryota > Metazoa > Arthropoda > Malacostraca > Decapoda > Atyidae > Halocaridina > Halocaridina rubra. The sequence goes on along the minus strand of JAXCGZ010022705.1, from coordinate 76,621 downwards.
TTTTGGTGCTGAGCTGGCCTGTAGAGGATTAATGTAATGTGCATTTAAAAAAAAAGAGTGATACATAGAAGCAGAACACTAAATAGACATTAAAGTTATATTACTTTAGAAGAAATGTGCCCATAAACTGTAATCTCTTGGCTTCTGGAAGTCTACCGTCCACATTGAAGACTTGTGGGAAATAGAAGCAAATTTCTTAGAAGCCAGACCCAACCGCAAAGATTCTTTTTTTTTTCATAATGAACCTCTTAAAACTCCCTGTAAATCTTTTCCTGTTCCCCTTCCCCTCGATATTAAGCACTAACACCTGCCAGACTCTCACCTGCCAAACTAAAGTCATTCTCACCTCCTAATGCTACAGGAAAGAGAATACATTTCTCCTTTCTCAGAAACTTGATAACCTCCATTTAACGCTGCTCTTCATATGTTTCTCCTACTGTTAGTTTTCAGTACCTCCAGTCCAATCATATTAACATCCATTTAATTATGCATATTATGAGTAAATGTCTGTGAACCTATTAAAACTTTTTTTACTTCTTTTAAATTATTCTTAAGTTATATTTTCATCAAGCTTCAGTCCACAGAGAAAATGCTTTTCTCCCATTCCCAAAGTCGACCCAACCTTCCTCAGTTCAGTTCATTCTTACCAGAATCAAAGACGATCCAGTCTTCCCCAGTTCAGCATCATTCTCACCAGACCACTAACAATCAACGCCTATTGGATATCAACTCCTCTCACTAACAATATACCCGTTACCTTTTTCTCTCCCTTCGACCAAACAGCGTGAGGCGTCTTCAGCCAAGTCCAGCGGGGCTGCTGAGCTGGGGCTGGCCAACGTTGGTGGTGTTTTTGTGGTACTGATTGGCGGTATGGGCATAGCCGCAGTTATGGCCATATGTGAATTCATGTGGAATGCCAGGGACCTCGCCACTGACGAAAATGTAAGTCTTTCATAGCCTAGATCATAATTCTTCCTTTCTGTACTAATTCTGCAATCATAGAATGGTATTGATAAGAAAACTTATCAATACCAGAATCTATGTAATGTTATAGTTAAGAGTTTGTTAATAATCTAGTCTTCTACACATTCATATTTGAGAATTATGGTGATATTTTGAATATCTTCATATATGTTTGAAATCTCTCTTGCCATAGCACATAAGCAGACTTATATTTCTACCAAAAGGCTTACTATTATTTGAAAGATGACTTTATTTCCTGGAGCTGTGATAGGATTAAAACATGACTTAAAAAACACATTGTTTTCATGCAACTGCATCTTTCAAAGTTAGGACTTGATTTCCCACCTCCAGTGATCAACTGATTTTGTTTTCGTATTGCTTTATCAGGCTTCCTTCTGTGATGAACTGGGAAGCGAAGTGAAGTTTATCATTAAATGTTCAGGGAACACCAAACCCGTCAGGAAAAAGGCCCCATCAACTCCTGAGGAACCACTCTTCACCTATGGCTCTTATGGAGCAAACTATGGTTATTCTGAGAGAAAATGAAGGCAAACGTGTCTGTTACTTTGGCAATTTGGTATTTGCTGAGTCCTAACTATCAATATGAGATGAATATGTTTTGATCTTTAAGTTCGTGAGTTTAGCCTCCAATGGTTCCCACGGAACTAAGTTTGGATATATGCAAAATGCCTTAGGCCCATTTGTAATTTGTATTCGTTTGGTTCTAAATTAGTCCCCCCCCCAAAAAAAAAGAACTTGTATTTGCATTTGCAAATGGTTTCTATGTAACTTTGAAAGAAAATGGCAGAAAACATTTAATATGATCACTGCTTAGGATTTAAATAATGTAACTGACAGAAAATGGCAGCAAACGTTAATTTTGATCACTATTTAGGAGTTATATATTGTAACTGACAGAAAATGGCAGCAATTGTTAAATTTGATCACTATTTAGGAGCTAACTACTGCAACTTTTAAAAATGGCAGCAAACGTTTAATCTGATCACTATTTAGGAGCTAAATATTGTAACTTTGGAAGAAAATGGCAGCAAACGTTTAATTTGATCACTCGAATTTTCTCGGAGACACGCAACCTTCTAAATATTTCCAGAAAAAAAAAACGTTCTCTGGCTCTACGATGTTCATGATTTTAAGCTCTCTCATAAGCAAATATTATATAGATATTGAGCCATCTGACGTAATTAAGAAGAGTCAGCCATGTAAAAAAATTTACATGATTACTTAAACCCGGATTCGAAAATATAATTTTTTTTTCACTCGCTTCAAGTCACGGGTCGCACATTCACAAAATTAGATGATTTGAGATTCTGTTATATTATTAGTGGTTTGTTTTAGTACATTCAGAGAGAGAGAGAGAGAGAGAGAGAGAGAGAGAGAGAGAGAGAGAGAGAGAGAGAGAGAGAGAGAGAGAGAGAGAGAGTAGTGCACAAAACTCGGCTTCGATTTGAAAAAAATAAATAATGGATAGTATATCACACCAATTGCTGATTACATACATTAGATGAGGTAATCCACTGATGCAGGTAACTTTGTATTTATTTTTCAAACTTTTGCCATTATTATTATTATTTTTTCTTTTTGCGAGATTTCAAGACTAAAGAAGAAAAATATATCAATTGTCAGAACATACAAAGCTACGTTTAGGTAAGTATATATAAGTATATATAAGTATTTGTATTTTTTCCTAAGCTGAAAGAGTATATTCGTCCAATGTATTATAATAATAATAATAATTGATCATCACATTTTTGTCTAAAAATTAAATAAGATCATTTTTTTCTATTTACTATTCAAAGGACTTACATATATATTCACACGAAAACTCATGCACAAACAAACAAGCATAAAAACATACATACATAGAATTAAAAGATAGGATTCACAACAGTAAGGCAGATATAGTAGCAATTACAGAGAGTAAGTTGAGTGAGGACATAAACAGTGTCACAGTTTTTCCTAAGGGTTTCAGAATACTAAGGGTCGAAAGATCTGAGAGGACTGGTGGAGGGATAGCACTGCTCATAAGTGAGAGGATTCAAGTTGAAGAAATAAACTTGGCTATAGAAAGTGAGTTCAGGGAATTTCTTGTTGCTCGCATAAATACTGGGTCAGAGAGCATTATAATAACTGTTGTATACAACCCACCAAGGAACCAAAATAGGCTTGAAATTTATGAGGAAAGTCATATAGGTACGATTGAAGTCATAAACTCAGTTGTTAACATGGCGCGGGAGAAAAAATGTAGGATTTTGATTATGGGAGACTTTAATCATAAAGAGATAGATTGGATAAATCTTGACCCACACAGTGGTGAGGACTCATTTGGGGCAAGATTCCTAGATTGCGTACAAGGGAATTTCCTACACATACATACATACATACATACATACATACATACATACATGCATACATACATACATACATACATACATACATGCATGCATACATACATACATACATACATACATACATACATACATACATACATACATACATAACATGGTCATTACTGTCTTCTTGGAGTACCACTAAAGTAAGATTGCAAGGTAAGTATTAATTTAAGTATTAAATTGACTTCGGTAATTCGTCTGTTAACTGTGTTTCCAATTGAGTTGATATTATTAAATCATATGTTTATCATATCGTAAATTTCAGCCGAAACTTGCACCCAAATGTCTTTATATTAAATTTGAATGATTATTCCAACGTAGGGAAAAATTTATCCGACCGTGCGTCTGGCTTTAATTAAAGCAACCAGTGAAAGTAAGTCATTAGCTGTAAAATGAAATGAAATCAGTTAAAAGAAACTGAAGACAGTCATTTAAGATGCCTTCCTGTCCTAGAATAAATCTCACATTTCAATATTCAGATCGTGCACTACTTTTTTCGCACTTTACTGTGGCTGAAATTGAAGCCCCGGAGCAGAGGCCCAACGCCAAGACGACAGAGATATTATCGTTCAAAATTTAGTCATACCCGCGAAACATCCAGCTCGTATTTTAAATCATAGGACACATTTCTGTATATTGTAAGGCACTGTGTAAAATTGCGTGGTTAAGCTAAAACTCCAAGAAAAGCAGCTTGATTGCCATGACAGACACTAAGACCCCGGGACAAAAGGACAATAAAATGAGGACAGAAGCAAATGTCTTTCAAGACATGGACACCCAAACGCCAAAAAAAGAGTTAAAGCATGTAATCAGGAAGAGAGAGAGAGAGAGAGAGAGAGAGAGAGAGAGAGAGAGAGAGAGAGAGAGAGAGAGAGAGAGAGAGAGAGTCTTACTCTTCAAAGATCACTTTTGGTCACAATTTCATGCAGCTCTCAGCAAAAATTGAGCAAGAACATATTCAAAAGATTCAGCAATGATTTTGAAGGACATCTATGGACAAACTTGTTTTTCTGCAAGGCATTGTTTGCTGGGAAAACATGAAATTAAAATGTGCTGTATTTGTTTGTATGTGTAGAGTGAATGTCCTCACACGTGCGACGTCACATAACGTAATTTAGACTGGGGTGTTCTTGTAATTAGGAACTGTATATAACAGATCAGGGCTTAAAATATTATATATTGTTTATATAGTTTTCACAATATGTAACATAGTAGTAAAATTTAGCATGTCTTTTTGGTAAAAGTTTTATATCAGTACATATCTTTTGTTTAAGCATTTTTTACCTCATATATTTTGATAGTATGAGATGAAAATCTAAAACTCATTCATTATTGCGAGGATTTGATTACGCTCCCTATGTACGCAAAAACAGTTGACAGGAGGAGTGCTCAGAAAACAACCAATCACGTGCTTTTCCTCTGTGCTGTCAACCAATGACATGGATGAGTGTTCACTGATCAACCAATCACATGCTTTTCCTCTTTGCTGTCAACCAATGACATGGATGAGTGTTAAGAGAACAACCATTCACGTGCTTTACCTCTGTGTTGTCAACCAATGACATGGATGAGTGTTTAGAGAACAATCAATCACGTGTTTTTCCTCTGGGCTGTCAACCAATGACAAGGTCAAATAAGAAAAAGGTGTGATCTTTCAAGCGCACAACAATGACTGAGTTTTATACACAGTTCTTTCTCCTGGTATATATTAGGCCGGCAATGTATTTCGGGATAAATGGTAATTATTCTACTGAGATGATAATTGACCCTTCTTAATAAATTCTCGATTTCCAGATAATATATATATATATATATATATATATATATATATATATATATATATATATATATATATATATATATATATATATATATATATATATATATATATGAAAACAATATAATAAATATTTCAAGAGTATCCAGATATTTCCTTGCACTATTGAGCAATGAATTACTTGTTTTTAAGTATATACAGCTTGAATAGCATCTCAATAGCAATAAACTACCTGAATCCTCCCATACCCCTTATTCTCTTAAGGTCAACAGAAGTGTAGAGATTTTATGTATTTTCTCATTTCTCAAGATTAGTGTCTAATACTGTTTGAGTAATGATGTGTATTATTTTGACCTCTGTAGATTCTGGTATTCATTTTAATATATTAAAAGAATGTTTAACAAGGGATGAACGAGTAATGGCAAGATTTTCCTCTCATGTGCAATGTTTCCTTCCATACGCACACATATTTATCAATATTTTACACAATATCTGCAATTCTTTTTTAATTACTGCCATATATCAATCACTATCTGCCTGGCTCTGAGGATCTGTTGGCCACTACCCTGGTTCCTGTTTTAGTAAGTAAAAGAAAGCAATTCACATTGGCCTGGACAACATACATTGTGTAATGAGAAGATGAGAGAGTAAGTATGACTATTTTTCAAAGCGTTTATAGTGATTAGGATGCTCTATACTGATATATTTGGCAAATGTTGCACAATAACAGAGACTTGCACAATTTCCTGTTTTGGAAAATATTGGCCTTGTTTGCTAGTAAGTTAGATAAAGTTTGTTAAAACAATCATTTAACACTGACAGACTGAAGAGAGCAAAGATGCAGCCAGCGCTGCCGAGCTAGGCTTGGAGAATGTCGGAGGCGTGTTCGTTGTGATGGTTGGTGGTTTCATTATCTCTATCTTTGTAGCCTGCTGCGAATTTTTATGGAAAGCACGCAAGCTTGCCACAGAGGATGGGGTATGTATCAACCAGTCATATGTTGGCAGGATAGCTGTAAACATATGCCCAGTATTGACTCCGAGTATAATTTGGCTTTCTTGTTGAAATTACCTTTACACTCTAGTGCGCCAGTTCTTCATAGTTTCTCAACCACTTTGAGGAATTCCCTACATACGCATTGTTTATTAATTTCGAGTACAATAGACAGGGTCAATTCTCTCAGTGATGTGATACATCACTATTAAAATGGATTTACCATGCCTTCAGATCTACCTATTTACTGCACTATATATATATTCAAAATATATATATTTTCAGATTCTATCATTTTTTACATTCTTACTTTTCCTCCAGGCTTCCTTCAGCGAAGAACTTCGCAAAGAATTGCTGTTCATCATCAACTGCAGAGAAAGTGAGAAAGCTGTCAGAAAGAAACCTTCACCGGCTGAGACAGACTCTTCCTCTATTTACGATGAATCCTCTTCCACCTATGGCTATTCCGATAAGAAATGATAGATCCAGTCGCAGGAACTGGAAATTTTATCCTCTTTGCCTGATGATGGGTAATGACATGAATTTGTAAAAAGACTCACTCCATGGATCTCATCATCATGGCGACATTTTTTTGGGGGGGAGGTGCTGAACTCATAGTACAGATTTTGGACTGGCGATTTGGAGTTACTTTAGATGACCTATGTTGCCGTCAACCTGACCAGCCGCTCGTGAGCGGATGAAAATACATTGCTGAAATTCAGATGACACTGGGTGTCATGAGATGATAAGATATCATTGAAGATTTTACATTACCCCCAAAACTTTCTTTTGGACTATAGATCTACGACATGGGATCTAGAATGGGGACTCTACTTTGTGTCTCATGTCCTACTTTTCCTATGAGATTTTCATCTCAAGGATGAGTTTTAAGACTGTTAAATATTTATTGGACAATGTCCCCTCATATGTATATATATTGTTACTCTAGTTTGTTGTAGATACTTTGAGCCTGATCTCTTTGGAAAGAAAGAATGCAATTATCAGTGCCACGCTTTAGCTCTTTAAGAATAATTTTGTTAAGATGTATGTATAAAGGTCTTCCAATATCTATAATTAAGATGGGTCGTATCAGGAAAGAGAGATTTCTTTGCATACTTTGTAAACAGCTTCCCAGCTCTGTCTATTTGGTGGGATGTGAATTGATCAATAACTATAAACAAGCATTTTGTTAACACCATTGCCTTTCTCTTAGGTAGTGTGTTTATTACTTTGTCTCATCTTTACTCCTATGAGCTCGTTTCACTCAATGTTTGTTTAATTTTAAAGCTGCACCACTGAGAACAGTTTGCAGAATTGTTATTTTCTCATAACTTTGTGATGTCGCTATGCACAGAGTCTCTGTGTCTGGATTATTTTGGATAATATACCTGCTCAACTTTTTAAGCACTCTTAGCATTATGCTGTTGAAGGTAATTCTTTTTAGTGGAAGAGACGTGGTATGATCATTTCTAAAATTGCGTTTTCACTTCTATGTCTGATATGAACATTTATTAATAGGCTTCTGCAAACTCATGCATATGTAATATTTATTAATATATTAACTCTTGAGAGAGCTAGGCCTTGTTTTATTAATCTCTTTTTTTTTGCTCCATGTTCTTGCATTGGCTTAGCAGTTTTGATCTCTGGAATACGGATAGTGCACATCAAGTACACCTCTTTCACACACTGAAGTGTAAAATTCATATTTTACTGACCCAAGGTTAAAAAGAAAAATTACCCTTGTTGTTGTTGCTTTGAGGAAACTTGACAAGTGGCATCGAATCACTTACTCCAACCATTTGTGATATTGTTATTTTATTTTATCTGTAGGCAGTAGTTGTGCTTTTCACTGAATACTAATAATTAGTTTTAGTATTATACGTTACAGCATCTCAGATACAATGCAGTCATGCCTCAGGGCAGAGCGAATGTTTAGTTCCATGTACGGTTTAAAATCTTTTCCTTTCCTGATTAGTCGTCGAATCCAAATTATTAACCTCTTAAGGCATTGAATTAATAGTCTCCAAGCATTTGTGATATTGTTATTTCTCGTTTTCTCTGTATAGACAAGTAGGCGTATATCCAAAGGCACCTTTAGCCATTAGCTGGATCGCAGACACTCCTCGGAGCAATGTAAATACTGAAAGCTACTCTAGCTTAAAAACAAATTAGCTTCGATTTCCTGTGTTGATGTCGCGAAGGGAAACTTTTGAGGTATCAAATTACTTTCTCCAGCCATTTGTGATATTGTTATTTCACGTTTTCTCTGCGGCCTGGTAGCTGTGCTCCCCAAAGGCTCCATAATATTTAAGTTTTTGTGTCAGCATATCCTACAGGATATTGTTTTTCATGTTATATGAACGAGTGATACCTATGCTGCAATGATGAACTATGACATAATAATGTATTAGTATTAAATGTGTAAAATACATTCTGACTTGCTCGCATTTGGCTTCTTATTACCCTATTGTAATATATTATTATTATTATTATTATTATTATTATTATTATTATTATTATTATTATTATTATTATTATTATTATTATTATTATTTGCCAGTTAAAAAACAGTTATCATTTTATTTGAACTTATTAAATATTTCAGAATATGTTTTATCTTAATTTCTTTTATAAAAGTCCATAAAAATACTTCTCTATATATCCATTACCTAATTGTGATTACCTAATTGTGTTTACGGGAAAGAGCCCAAAGCTCGTATCTTCCCGTCTCCTGATCGCTTCCATTTTAGACTTAGTGATACTTATCATACCTGTCCTTAAAACTATGGATTGTGATAGCATTAACTACCTCCTCGCTTAGCCAATTCCAATTATCAACTACTCTTACACTGAAAAAGTATTTCCTTACATCCTGCAAAGAAGTTTTCTTACGAAGCTTCAAACTATGACCTCTAGTTCTAGAGCCAGCCATATCAAAATATCGATCCCTATCCACTCTGTCATAACCATGAAGGAATTTAAAGACTGTCACCATATCCCCCCTCACTCTTCTAGCTTCGAGTGATGGTAAGTCTAATTCCCTCAGCCTCTCATCGTCCGCTCAAAAGCTTAGCAGTTATGTAATTAGATATGAGGGGTCACTTATAAACCAGAATCGTTACAATGTTAGAAATAAGTCAAATGTAGTGACTCAAATCTAAAGTTTGTTCGCCATATTTGGATACAAATTCTGTTGTAAACAAAATAAATAATTCTGCAAACTCAGGTAGCCAAGTGACTATGTCACTAGATGTATCTGGTCAATTATGGAACAGCTTCTTCATAAGTTCAGACTTATTGAAAAAAAAAGTTTTGAATGTCCTGCGAATCTCCGTAACAAAACAAAATCTCATAAAAGTTCGTTTGTGTTAATATTTTATATTTTTATGCAATACCTCTAAACCTGACCTAACCTAACCTAATCCAATCTAATGTGAATAAGAGAACCTGTTTTGAAACTCCATAAGACTTTCAATGAGATAATAAATTGAAAAAAATATATATCAACATTTGCAATGAACGAACTCTACTCTCTTATTTTTTTTTCAGATTTACCTCTGTATCGGCTAAATATAGAATCCCCAAGAAAAATAGGGGTCCCTTTTATCCTCCATGTCATCTACGGGAAACCATATATAGACCATAGAAAGAAAGGTCGGTGCTATAGTTCCTTTCTTAATAGTCGTACTGGTTAAGCATTAACTATAGAGGGTAAGATATCTCCCACTGAAATCTGTCCGTAGAAAGAGAGGTCGATGCTATAGTTCCTTTCTTAATGGTAGTTACTGGGTTAAGAGTTAACTATAGAGGGTAAGATACTTCCCACTGATATCTGTCTATGGAAAAAAAAGGTCGGTGCTATACTTCCTTTCTTAATGGTCGTTATTGATTAAGTGTTAAGTATAGGGTAAGATACTCCCCGCTCAAATTGCTCGTAGAATTGAGTGAATGCCTCTTCTAACCTCAGACTGTGGCATGTCTCGTATCGTCGACCTGACGAATAAAGGGCGCGTGATTTACCACCCAGTCACGGCAGCCTCCCCTCCCCCACACGCAAAGTCTGTAAATTCATTCATGAATATGTTTGCAGATGATGCAGAGATTGTGAAGAAAGTAAGAAACGAGAACAATGGTAGAGAACTTCAGGAAGATCTAAATAGTCTCCATGAGTGGACAGAAAAGTGGCTAATGAAATTCAATACTTCAAAATGTAAGGTAATGAGAATGGGTATAAGTGCAAGAAGGACCAAGCTTGACTACTCGGTGGCTGGAGTACAACTTCAAGAGACAGAAAATGAGAGAGATCTAGGAGTAAATATACTGGCAGATTTGTCTCCAGAAATACATATTAATGGCATAGTAAGGGCAGCTTATGCATTCTTATCAAATGTAATGGTAGCCTGCAGGCACATGGACAAGGAAATGTTCAGAAATATTTATGTAACCTATGTGAGGCCAAAACTCGAATATGCAGCCCCCTTTTGGAATCCGCATTTGAAAAATCACATAGCTAAGCTTGAAAAAGTTCAAAGACATGCCACGAAACTGGTGCCAGAAATACGCAATCTCAGTTATGATGAGAGGCTGAGGAAATTAGCCTTATCATTACTCGAAGCTAGAAGATTGAGGGGGGATATGGTGACAGTCTTTAAATTCCTTCATGGTTATGATAGAGTGGATAGGGATCGATATTTTGAAATGGCTGACACTAGAACTAGAGGTCATAGTTTGAAGTTTCGTAAGAAAACGTCTTTACAGGATGTAAGGAAATACTTTTTCAGTGTAAGAGTAGTTGATAATTGGAATTGGCTAAGCGAGGAGGTAGTTAATGCTAACTCAATCCATAGGTTTAAGGACAGGTATGATAAGCATCACTAAGTACAAAATGGAACCGATCAGGAGACGGGAAGATACGAGCTTTGGGCTCTTTCCCGTAAACACAATTAGGTAATCACACACACACACACACACACACACACACACACACACACACACACACACACACACACGATACATATATATATATATATATATATATATATATATATATATATATATATATATATATATATATATATATATATATATATATATATATATATATATATATATATATATATATATATATATCTTTAAAGAACTTTATTTGGAATCTTTACATAATGAAACAAAATCAAAGAGAACTGTATGATTTACTGAGAGCACATGATGCCATTCTCAAAATATTTCCTCTGAACAGAGTGTATAGAGAGAGCTTCTCCCATAGAGGTAACAGGTCGCTTTGCTAGAGATGAAATTCAGCAAAAGTTCCTTATTGCCTTAGCATCCTAGCTTCCAGTTTTTGTTTTTTTATGAGTGTGACACCGGGACAGACAAGAAAATTACCCTCATCAGGCCAAGAAAATTACCCTAATCAGGCCAAGGCACCAAGAAAACATTAAAACAAAGAAAAAGTAGAAGCTTAAGGATAAGGCTGAAATGAGGGAATGATACACAATAGGAAAAGGACAAGCTGAAATAAATAGTCGAAGTATTGAGGATCTTGAGATATGGCAAGATTAGGCCCTGAGATGACTATAGATTCACTTTTTGAGGGAAGACAGGTCATAAGAATTAGGAAAGACACAAGGAGGAAAAGAGTTTCAGAGTCTGGAGGTGGATGGGAAGAAACAGTTGCTGCACCAAACAATCTGCAAGCTACAAATCTCCACACAGTGCCTGTGAGACGAAGCCACTTGGCAAGTGTTACACAGTCTCGGTAGTGGAGGAGAGATGCAGCTCACCAACTCACTGAAGCAGCAATGGAAGCAGACACGGTAGAAAAGAGAAAGGGATGATGCATTATTGCGAAGCCAAAGAGAATCCAGATTAGCAGTAAGAGGAGGATCATTAATAAGTCTGAATGCCTTAGATCCAATCCTATCAAGAAGATAAGTGTAAGAAGAAGCACCCCAAATGTACTAGCAGTATTTTAAGATGGGGAAAGAGGAAAAGTAAAGACAAAAACGAAACAGTGCCCCAAGTTTTTTTTTAATGCAGATTTAGAAACTTGGATTATGTGACTTCACCTAGACAAGTTAAAGGCTATCTGGATTCCTAACATGTTAATAGAGTAAGAGGCATATTTCATTAGTTTCGTAGACAGTAGAGAATTCAGGAGGAGAAGAAGGTAAAGAGATAGCAAGAAACTGCGTCTTTGAGGCATTAAATTTAAGTAAATTTTGGGTGCCCCACTAAGATACTCTCTGAAAATCGGAGGTGAGAGTTGAAGAAAGAGTGATACGAGAATGATTACGAGTAGAGACGAAGGTTATGAAGAGAAGGCAGAGGAAAAATGAAGAGTAGAATCATCAGCAAAGAAATGAGGAGGAAGAGGACTGAAGAAGATAGTTGATGAAGAAAAGGAACAGAGTAGATGAAAAAACAGAGCCCTGTAGAACGCCACTGGTAACATGGAATGAGCTAGATATTGCATCATCAACAACCACAGCTATGAAACGGTCAGAAAGATGACTGGAAATCAGAGAACAGAGAGAAGGGGTAAAGCCATAAGCAGGGAGTTTGACCAACAGAGCCTTCTGCCAGACTGTGTCAAAAGTGATGTCAAGGATGTCAGAGAAACAGTAGTGGTTCCTTTCGTCTCCTAACCCTTGTCAAGTCAGCAGGTATAATAAGCAAATCTGGGAATTTGAGAGAGGCCTTTGCTATATATTGTAAGTTTATGTCGACATTTATTTGACCAAGAATAGAAATAACAACAACTGCGCACACACAAGTGTATTTTCTTAGTCGCTCAGCAGATTAATATTGTGCAGACTATGATATATAACAATAATGTAGTAGAAGAAATACTCCCCGAAGTGGTAGTAGTTTCAGCAGAAGTTTTAAAACCATCTTCATTCATTCCCTGACTTTCTTACTCATTTTTCAAACATTTTTATCTGCAAACGAAAATATAGTAAATTATATTCGAGACAAATGATATTCGAAACAATACAACAGTAGTAGTAGTAGTAGTAGTAGTAGTAGTAGTAGTAGTAGTAGTAGTAGTAGTAGTAGTAGTAGTAGTAGTAGTAGTAGTAGTAGTAGTAGTAGTAGTAGTAGTAGTAGTAGTAGTAGTAGTAGTAGTAGTAGTAGTAGTAGGCAATAATACCTAATACATGAAGAAGTAGGGACTAGAGAGGTTGATCCCTTTCTCTCACTACCAAAGAAATTTAAAATGCATAGCCATTTTGGCACTCTATCAATATATTCGAGATGGAATGAGTTGGTTCCTCAATATTTCTTCCGCTCAATTCTTCTTCAAGCAGTGGAATTAGGTGCAACATCAGTCAAAATACAATCCATTCATTTTTCGTTGTGGTCTTTTCAGATGCGAACGAAAATACTATTGGGAGTTGTTGTGACGCTAGCGTGTTTTGGCATTAAGAATGCGCAAACTTTGGAGGTAGGTGACACTTACCCTGTGGGTGCTAAAGCCGATGACCTGGATGATGATGATGCCAGAGGAGAGAGAATCTTCGCATACTACACATCGACTTCGCTCACGAGACTGGTCACCACAACAATCACTGCCATCTCGACCTGTCTATCGACCAATGCCAATGTCCCACCTCCGAACTGCGTTGGTCGAAAACGAAGAGCTGCTGTGGACAAGGCTCTGTAAGTATTGTCCTTGTTGTGAACAAAATGATTTCTCAAACTCAACAGAAAATCTAAAAACTTTTTCCTTTATCAACCCATAAACTGCTCATATTTTTTCCAGGGAACTGGACGACATCTCAGATGACATCTTTGAGCTGGACTCCAGTCAGAAGGACCTGGAAGGTGACGACGAAGCTTCCAGGATGGCTAGGGAAATCGCAGACGATACTGACAGATCAGGACGAAAGTTGACCATTTGGTCCATAGCCTTCACAACCCTGACCGTAACGTCAACTTCCATCTTTGCGGGGACGACAGTCACAGCTTCCATTCTCTGCGCCCTCGCTGGATTTGCTCAATCGTGTTACCTTGGATAGATATTTCGACCAACGGCATAAGAGAGAAAACGTTTCTCTGCGCCCTCAGTGGATTTGCTCAGTTGTGTTACCTTGTTTCGACCAACGGCATTAGAGAGAAAACATTTCTGACTTCAGACAAAGTAGCGTTTTTTCTTGGTAAAGTCATGAATACATTTGATTTTTATCATAGAGGAGATTAAAACAAACGTTCCAACCAATAAGATAAAAAAAGATATACCTGCTTCCAGGACTAGCATGATCATATCAACTTTATCATATAAGAGGTGATAAAACATCATCGTTCCAGCCATTATGATATGAAAAACGTTTTTGTTTCAAGGATAAATAACACTTCTTTATTAGCCAGACGAGATAAGACACCAAAACATCTTCCAAAAAGTAAAGTCCAAGTTTTCCTTTCTGATGACGCAAAACAATGAAGATTTTATCACACAAAAGGAGATATTTTTGCCTATTTTCTTATCTCGCTTAAAGATCAAGGAACATTTTTTTTTTCTTATGTGTTTTTCCCCCCGAAGATGAGAAACATTTTTGTCTTTTTGTTAGCTCAGTGGTAAACTCTTTCCACGTTGGTAAACCATTTCTTTTACCATCTAGTGAGAGACTGTTTTTTTTCTCTAGAAGCAGTAATCCTTTCATATCTATATTTTTTCTCTTTGGTCGTTTTAAATCGCAACCCATTTCTAGGCTAAGCATTTTCAAGAAGGATCAGCTAGCCAGAAATGATCCATATACATGCATACATACATACATACATACATACATACATACATACATACATACATACATGCATACATACATACATACATACATACATACATACATACATACATACATACATACATACATACATACATACATGCATACATACATACATACATACATACATACATACATACATACATACATACATACATACATACATACATCTATGTATAATTCTGAAGTAGCCTAGTTTGAAAGAGTTATGAACTAAACCTGAATACATATCTATACATTGCAAAAATCCCCCGGCATTTTTCTTCTTCTAATTTTAGCAAAGAATGTTCTATAAAAGTTTTATATATATATATATATATAAAATTTGGTTCAATGATTTACAGCCAGATGCCATTACCATCAGCCCCTCTCCATTCCACCAGACTTGGGTCCACCACCTCGTTAATCAGACTTGCTCCCCAAGTTCTTCATTTTATGTAATTTTACTTATTAATATATTTAATTATCTATTGCCTAAAAACTACAAATCGACTTATATTTCCATGAACGTACAATTATTCACCTATTCATTCAGTCAGGTCAAACGCATCAAAGTTTCCTCTTTCTCAATCTTTCCTTTTACGAACATCTTACCAGTCTCAAGCCTCAAAGACATGCTCATTACTAGGGTTCTGGCACGAATTTTCCGGTCAGAATCCGCTATATGCCTTATAATTCCCGGGAGGAAAATATGATGAAGGATATATCTATCTATCTATCTATCTATCTATATATATATATATATATATATATATATATATATATATATATATATATATATATATATACATATATATATATATATATATATATATATATATATATATATATATATATATATATATATATATATATATATAAGCGACAAAAACCACTAATTTAATAAAGAGAGAGAGAGAGAGAGAGAGAGAGAGAGAGAGAGAGAGAGAGAGAGAGAGAGAGAGAGAGAGAGAGAGAGAGATAGATAGAGAGAGATTTAATTTATTAATGTACTCGGATTCTCCTAAGCATGTACATAGGATTTGATACGATTTTGAACTTTTAATATATTATGGATATTGTTTTATACACAGTTTCTTTTCAATTCATACCTTCATGGTATAGCTGGAGGATAAATGTAGTGTATATATATATATATATATATATATATATATATATATATATATATATATATATATATATATATATATATATATATATATATATATATATATATATATATATACATGTAGTCACCGTGGCTCAAGCGGTAGCGTCCGCGACTCTGAGGCTTCAGGTCAAGGGTTCGCGCCCCGTCACGGTCTGAGGTTAGCAAGGGCATGCACTCAGGGTAACGATTACATCTGCCAAAACTAGTCCTTCGCAAGAAGGCAACCGTCCTAGCCCTTGGTCGAAAAGGGAGTCTGGGACGTAAAACCGGAACAAACAAACAAACAAATATATATAGAAAAAATAAAAAAAATAAAAATAGAAATAATATATATATATATATATATATTTTTTTTTTTTTTTTTTTTTTTTTTTTACCCCGACCGGGACTCGAATCTAGGACACATATATATGCTAAATATTCACCGATATCTTTCCATTGTAAAAACAAACAAAAACATCATATCTTAAATAGCTTACAAGTATGGGTAGTTTATTGACGGTTTAATTCTTAAAGTTACTTTACAACACTGAACAGATGTAAAACAGAATGGGCTTTACATCATAACAGTTTAAGTAAAAGTCTCTACAGGTGACGAAAACCTCTTTTCAGGATGAAACTAAGTGTAGAAAATAGCGTTGGACCTGATAGCAGGAAAACAACACACACACACACACAAATACATCCACGCGCGTGCACACACACACACAAATACATCCAAGCGCGTGCACACACACATACACACATATAAATTATAGAGTAATGAGCCATATATTTTGTCCTTGGTCAGTATTCGCACCTAAACCACACTTGTTAAGCCATTAAAGTGCTTGTGGTGCTAAAAATTGTACCACAGACTAGGAGAACTCTCTGCTAACTGCTAGACTCTAGACTAAGGCTGCTTTCACAACAAAGTGGCACGTCGCACGTGGCATGCCACGTGGCACACCATTTGAACACGAACATCCGGAAATATAAGAAACCTTTCACACGTGCGACCTGCGTCGCAAGTCGCACGTGGTACATGGAAAGTGTCATGCCACTTCTGTGTGAAAGGCTTCATATATTTCCGGATATTCGTTTTCAATTGGCGTGCAACGTGGCATGCCACGTGCGACGTGCCAATTTGGTGTGAAATTGACCTAAAACCTCTCATTTACTCTGCAGCTCTTCTTTAACTTGCTAATCAAATAGACAGGAGACTACATATTTAAATTCTTTGAGAACAGCTCATTATTATTTTAATTTACAATGATCAAAAGAGTCTTAGTTACTTCAGGCGAAAATGGGATGGCCCACATGCAGCCTTTAATCCAAATATGGAGAGGAACATTAAAGAGAACAACCTCCATCTATACATATCGCAATATTTCACTGTGGATATGAAAATCCATGCAGGATCACACCTCCAACTATGAACTTTCGTTAACCTTTTAATTTTTAATCATTTAAAGTCTTTTTTTTCTATTACAAGCTATAAATGGCAATTATGTTACAATTGCAAATTTGAAAAGACTATAAAAAGGTACTACAGACCATGTGAAAACAATTATTTTTCACATGATGTTACAGTTAGACAGGAGAGTAATCCCAGGGGGTAGTGTGAATAAAATAGCACGGGTTTGTTTCTCTAAACTGTCATCATTACTAAAAAAAAAAAATCCATAACTTACTGGATATGGCAGAAAGATTTTTCGCAATAAGTTTTCATTGTCTCAAGCAACTTGAGGCATTACCATACTTACAGTACCCTACATCTGTGGTTGCCGTGGCAAAGTAGTAGTACAAGAAGACACTGTCCTGGTGCTTAGTGGAAAGGGAGTCCGTGACACAAAACCGATCACACAATAAACTACATCTCATCAGCCAAAAAATGTAATGCAGATTTATCAGTCATCAAGTCAGAAACTAAATTTCTGACATGTTGCCATAGTACCTCCTTAGATTCTGAGGTACAGTATCTCCTTTTTAGAAGACATTCATAGTTTTGTGCATATCTACTTTTCACAACAAAGAATACTGGAACTCTCATGAATCCTAAAGCTGAAATGCAGGAAGCTCCATTTTTCTCACATCAAGCTTCACTCTGCGGAAATGCATGACACGCTGAATCATTTCTCTGAATAAATTCCAAAATGTTATATCAAATTGATCTTTGTTATGGTATGAAAGAAAACAAATTATGCAATAAGCATTTTCTATATTGACTCTTTAACTCTGCTAATGTACATATTTGTTATGGAGAATCCACATACAGACAACATAAATACGAGTACACATAATAAATACACACAAGGCTAGGCAATAAATATCATAGAAAAAAAAATTCTATAAAACGTTTGTTTAAGCAAAAGTGCCAATAGGTGTAAAGATCAACCGCTTGAAGATACCTCCCAGAAACAACTGATAATGATGCTCTATCACCACTCAATAAACAAAAAAATAAAGCAATAGTATCTGACTATGGTTATATCCATAAAGAAAGTAGCTATAAGTTTATAGAATTAAACAAGAAGTGGAAGTTCATAATCTTATTAATCCTTAGCGACATTAGCCATGTAAAAATTCGAGACAAAATCCTTCCAATGCTTGCTCCCTCCCAAATCTAAAAAGCTGCAAAGTTTGTAGACCACAGTTTTGAGTTTAATACCTTTATCATGTGACATTTCACTCTTATAAGGGAGGCATTAGTGCATGGTTTGGATGTTCTTCTAGCGAAGATATTCTTTGAAATCATGAGAACTGAAGATATTGCATTTTATACACCTTAGCTAATTAGAAAATGCCAAAAAAAAAAATACAATGCACTAGTGCAGAGTATTAAATTTTAGAATGTAAACAGACAAAACAATATATATATATATATATATATATATATATATATATATATATATATATATATATATATATATATATATATATATATATATATATATATATATATATATATATATATATATATATATAAATTCAAGAACATTTTATATCTGCTTAGCCTATACCAAAAAAAATAAGCCAAGAAGTTTATCATCAATCACTAGAAAAAAAAATAATAACATCAATTTTGAACTTCTCATGATCAAAATTTATATAACAAATCATACACGTTCTTCAACCTTTGTGATTTTCGGTATTCTTACAGCATAAATTGAACTGTTCAATACTTTGCCATCGTTGTAATATACACACAGCTTCAGATCACATCATTTATTTTATTTTTCTAATCATTAACTTTTAGAAGTTTAACTGCTATCAACATATTGGAATGATATATTAGCGTTCATTTTATCCCAAAAAACAGGAGTTCACTGCTCCTGGGAGCACGCATAGGAGAGAGGCAGTAACGGTCGTCCCACTTAGAGCAGATGTTGAAGTTACAGTTAAGGTGGTGAAATTTGTTGACCAGATGGTCAGTTTCCTGCTACTTCTATCATTGGGTGTCTCAGGAGTTACAGCTCGACCATCCCTCGACAAATCTTCGATAGATTCTTGACTGGTATCTAAAGACGTCATAGTAGTGTCTGGTTCTTCAAGATTCCTGAAATCACAAGTGCACCATACATTAGAATTGAATATAGTAACCCAATACTGGAGTCAAAGGCAAAGAAAGTAATGTTCTGTGAAACTAACATCACTAAACAGTATTTTTATAAACCCGTCTTTAAAATCACCGGTAATGGCAAATTTTCTTGATGCTTTTGTTGCTGATGGTATTCTGATGATGAGTAGAGAGAGTGGTCTCTACCAATCAGGCAACTAGTCAACTTAAAGCTCGATTCCACAGCTTAACTCATTGCATTGAAAAATACTGAGGGTTTCTTAATAAACAAAACAAACTATAAGAAAAGATGATTCACCCAAACATGATTTGGACGAGAGAAGAAATGAGAGGCCTAACGATATATCAAAAGGGTGCTTACATTAGTTTATCCATAGAAGATCGTCTCCTACGCCCAGTACAAGCAGGGGCTCCAACTCCAGTGGTGACTGAGAGGCAAGTAGAGACAGCTGTTATGGTTGTTGTGACCAATCTTGTAAGAGAGGTAGAGGTGTAAAATGCAAATATTCTTTCGTCTCTGGAATCATCACTTTCTTCTAGATTCTCCTCTCTCTCAGCAGGTGACAAGGCAGAAACATCAAGGGCGTCACATTCAGCATAATCCATCAGTAGAAATGACAGAGTCACTAAACATATCCAGTATGTGTGTTTCATCTGAAAGGGTGAGAAAACTTGCTTGGCTTGATACAACCGAGAAACATGAATTAATATAGTCGGTCGTCGCTTGTGCATGGCACCTAATAGAATATCTATATGGTCAGGCAACACTTGGTGATAAAATATTTAAATAATCTCTTTCAAAATCGAAATATGTAATTAATATCACTACTACAGGTTCACGTGTGATATTGTTTTCTATAGATTTCTTTAACCTAAAGGTCACTTGAGATTTCAAGCGCAGACTCCATAAGTATCACCTCTGGTACAAAGTATGTTACCATACTAACCTCCCACCCCATATAAATTAAATCATGTATACATTATATGGTATAACTAACTTGGTAAAAGAAGTCTCAGTACAATCAAACATACCCATCCACTAGAATAATATATATATTATTAATAGCTTTTGAGCTCCTTGCATATTGAGATACATATTGGAATCTCTCACTATTTCTTTGCAAAAAATAATAGAAGTAATGTCTCCCACTTATATACATACACTCACACATACACTCACATAATTGGAATTTGCTAAGCGAGGAGGTAGTTAATGCTAACTCAATCCATAATTTTAAGGACAAGTATGATATGTATCACAAAGTACAATAATGGAACAGACCAGGAGACGGGGAGTTACGAGCATGAGACTCTCTCCCATAAGCACAATTAGGTAATTACAAACAAAAAATACCCCACCCCTCAGATTGCAGAGATAGGAGCTCATGGGCCAGTATTAAACAACAACATATTTTCAGCCACATAGGTATGCAAAGCACTAATGGAAGTCGTTGTCCATAAAGCTACAGATCCTGATGACATATCCCCTTACGTACTTAAAATATACTCTAAATCAATATCGGAAAGACTATGTATCATCTTTGAAAAGTCGCTATGATCTGGGGAGATTCCAAGATGCTGGAAACAAGCAAACGTGGTACCTATCTACAAAAAGGGAAGGAGGGATACAGCTCTAAACTGTAGACCTGCTTCCTTGACCAGCACAGTTTGCAAAGTTTTGGAGAAACTACTAAGAAAACACATCTCTCTTCACTTGGAATCCTTCAACTTTTTGTCAGTGAAACAACTTGGCTTCAGAGAAGGTAGATCTACAGTAACAAACTTACTAGACTTCTATGATAAGGTAAGCCAAAACTTACAGGAAAGAAAGGGCTGGACAGATTGCATATTCCTAGACATCCAGAAGGCATTTGATATGGTCTCACATGGGAGACTTATTAAGAAGCTGCAAGCAATGGCGAGAATAAGTGGAAATGTTTTGGAATGGATAAAAACTTACTTAGAAAGAAGGGAACAGAGGGTTAGAGTAAGACACTCAGTGTCTGAATGGAGAAGAGTTAGTAGTGGAGTTCCACAGGGTTCAGTTTTAGGGCCACTTTTGTTCCTTGTATATGTAAATGACCTACCAGAGTCTGTAAAGATATTCATGAATATGTTTGCAGATACTGCAAAGATTGTGAAGAAAGTGCGAGACGAGAACAATGGTAGTGAAATTCAGGAAGACCTAAATAGGCTGCATGAGTGGTCAGAAAAGTGGCTAATGAAATTCAATAATTCTAAATGTAAGGTTATGAGAATGGGTACAAGTGCGAGACGACCCAAGCTTGAATACTCAATAGCAGGAGCAGAACTTCAAGAGACAGAGAAGAGAGAGATCTAGGAGTAAGCATACTAACAGATTTGTCTCCGGAAATGCATATAGATGGTATAGTAATGGCAACATATGTTTTCTTAGCAAGTGTAAGGGTAGCCCTCTGACATTGGGACAAGGAAATCTTCAGAAATATTTATGTCACCTATGTGAGGCCAAAGCTTGAATATTCAGCCCCCTTTTGGAATCAACACTTGAAAAAGCACATAGTTAAGCTGGAAAAAGTTCAAAGACTTGGCACGAAACTGGTGCCAGATATACGCAATTTCAGTTATGAGGAGAGGCTGAGGGAATTAGACTTACCATCACTCGAAGCTAGAAGAATGAGGGGGGATATGGTGACTATTTTTAAATTGCTTCTTGGTTATGCAGTAGTGGATAGGGATTAATATTTTGCTATGGCTGGCACTAAAACTAGAGGCTATTGTTTGAAGCTTCGTAAGAAAACTTCTTTGCAGGATGTAAGGAAGTACTTTTTAGTGTAAGTGTAGTTGATGGTGGAATTGGCTAAGCGAGGAAGTAGTTAATGTTAACGCAATCCATGGTTTTAAGGACAAGTATGATAAGTATCAATGAGTGCAAAAATGGAACAGACCAGGAGATGGGGAGTCACGAGCATATGGCTCTTTTCCGTAAGCACAATTAGGTAATTACACACACACACACACACACACACACACACACACACACACACACACACACACACACACACACACACACACACACACACACACACCTGTTAAATCAAACATAAACATAATGCTCTCCATAAACCATTTCCTACTTCAATGAGTAAAGACACCTGGAGTCTTGCAAGTAGAGTGTTAACTATCCCCCAAATATGTTTCACTAGACTAAAAGCAGTGTGATTTGGCTTGCAATGAAATATATATATAGGAAGTTGGTTTTTCCTGCATTGTGGCAGAAACAGAAGGCTGCTCTATATACCTAAGAGGAAATATAAGAAAATCAAATAGGGTCAAAAACGAATCCTCAGCATTCTGGGAAAAATTTATATTTTTTTTCTATTTTGGCGTTCTAATACTCGTTTATCAAATATCTTTATCGTTTCTTCTGGATATTGAAAAAAATACACATTTATATACATTGCAAAGAGTACTAGAGACAATTGTACATTGTACATTAGTCAATTTAATAATTTCGGGTTTTACTGCAGTTTTCCTCGAAAGAAAAAGAAATGCAACGTCATTGCCATAAAGCCATTTTTTATATAGAACAGTAATTGCAAAAAGAGGAGAGAGGGTTAAACCACTACTTTATACCTGAACTAGTTCAGAGATGAGATCGTTGCTCCTTAGGTCCTGCAACTGAGCTAAATTAATGTCTTCACTGGCAGTAAAAGCTTTTTGATACTCTATTTTAAGGTCATAGGCAGGTACAAGCTTTTTGGCTAATTAAATAAATAACAAGATGATATTGTCATGAAGGAAATAAGAAAGATCATGTTCTTTAAGAACAACAGTACATATCAGAAAACAGAACATAAATCTTTGTGTTAAAGCACAACTAAATCGCCCTTATATTAATGCCTATTCACATGAGTGAGTATTGGTGCATATACTAACACCGACAGTATACAAAAACCGTCAGGTAATTAATTTGACATCCATAATTAGAGAAGCTGGGATGAAGACGTGACATTAAGTTGTTTATGAACATAATGTTCACGTTGGATTCCACAGGTGTGAGAGTGTGTGTGAGTGGGACACATTAAATCTCTTATTTTTCTCAAAGAAGCTACAAGAAATTCCAAAATGTACCTCATTATTTAAATGCCTGGAGTTTAGAACTATTTAATATAGTAATTATTATTCTCATGGATGAGTATAAAGAGTTTAGTGAGGTATCTTTAACCAAGGTAGTTATACCATGTAATGCTTACGTGGATTTATTTTAAGGGGGGTGTCAGTAAGGTAACTACACGAAAACCTATACCAGACAAAGCAGTGTGATGCAGAGTAAGTCTGGACAGAAGGTGATGCTTGTGAGGTCTGCACTGAAAATCCTCAGGTACCTTTCGATTGTGAAAATCTTTAGAAAGCAATTTAATCCCTGAATTAGTAGTAAGGAACAAAATGGGCTCTCATTGATATTCATTACCTTTATCGATTTTCGAGAGACTTATTAGAATATTTTTTGCACCGAATGTTACCTTTTTTTTTTGCCAGTATGTAAGTCAGTCCTGACCATACAGATATGTTAGCAGTAGCCATAAACAAAATAAGCAGCAAACGACTTTATAGTTATTCAGATTTTTCAGTTGTATCAATCCAAACAGCTTTACCTCCCTTGCTAATGAAACAAGCATTTCAGATAGGTTTAGTGACTGTCATTTCTACTGTTGGATTATGCTGAATGTGGTTCCCACCATGTTTCTGCCTTGTCATCAGCTGAGAGATAGGAGTATCTAGAAGAAGATGAGGATTTCACAATATTTGCATTTAACACCTCTACCTCTCTCACAAGACTGGTCACAACAACCATAACAATTGTCTCTACTTGCTTCTCAGTCATCAGTGGCACTGTTGCAATTCCAGCTTGTACTGGGCGAAGGACACGTTCTTCTATGGACAAACTAATGTAAGTATCCATTTCATGTCTCGTAACACCTCTCACTTTTCTTCATGTTTAATTTCTTTTGGTAATCGAACCTAAATATCACTTTGATATTAAATGTTTATATTTTTCCATGCAACGAAGGAAGTTGTAGAATCGACTGATCATCAACAACTGCGTCAAAGAAATCTATATAAATGTGCTACTTAGTACTATTGGTTCCTACAAAAAAAGGTAATTTTTTTTGTCTATGGCTCCAGTATTGGGTTGTTAATTGCAAATTTAAATATTTGGCACACTTGTGATTTCAGGAAGCTTGAAGAGCCTGTCTCTGATTTGACTTCAGATGCCAATCAATAATCTATTGAAGATATGTTGAAGCATGGTCGAGCAATGGCCAAAGAAACATCCAAAGATAACAGCAACCTGGAACTAACCGTCTGGTCCACAAATTTCACCACCTTAACTGGAACCTCAACATCTGCTCTAAGTGGGACGACACTTATTTGGGATAAATGAAGTCTAATGCATCATTCCAATATACAAAAATTACCTAATTGTAATTTCCTAACTGTGCTTACGGGAAAGAACCCTAAGCTCGTTTTGTGTGATTAACTAATTGGTATTAACTGATTGTGCTTACGGTAAAGAGCCCAAAGCTCGTATCTTCCCGTCTCCTCATCGGTTCCATTTTGTACTTACTGATACTTATCATACCTGTCCTTAAAACTATGGACTGAGATAGCATTAAGTACATCCTCGCTTAGCCAATTCCAATTATCAACTACTCTTACACTGAAAAGTACTTCCTTACATCCTGCAAACAAGTTTTCTTACGAAGCTTCAAACTATGACCTCTAGTTCTAGAGCCAGCATTATCAAAATATCGATCCCTATTCACTCTATCATAAACATGAAGGAATTTAAAGACTGTCACCATATCCCCCTCAATCTTCTAGCTTCGAGTGATGGTAAGTCTAATTCCCTCAGCCTCTCATCATAACTGAGATTGCGTATTTCTGTCACCAGTTTCGCGGCATGTCTTTGAACTTGCTCAAGCTTAGCTATGTGCTTTTTCAAAGTGCGGATTCCAAAAGGGGGCTGCATATTCAAGTTTTGGCCTCACATAGGTTACATAAATATTTCTGAACATTTCCTTGTCCATGTGCCTGAAGGCTACCCTTACATTTGATAAAAAAAAAAAAAAAACATATCCTGCCCTTACTATGCCATTTACATGTATTTCTGGAAACAAATCTGCCAGTATGTTTACTCCTAGATCTCTCTCATTTCCTGTCTCTTGAAGTTGCACTCAAGCCACCGAGTAGTCAAGCTTGGGCCTTCTTGCACTTGTACCTTCTCATTACCTTACTTTTTGAAGTATTGAATTTCATTAGCCACTTTTCTGACCACTCATGCAGACTATTTAGATCCTCCTGAAGTTCTCTACCATTGTTCTAGTTTCTTACTTTCTTCACAAACTTTGCATCATCTGCAAACATATTCATGAATGAATTTGCAGACTCTGGTAGGTCATTTACATATGCAAGGAACAAAAGTGGCCCTAAAACTGAACCCTGTGGAACTCCACTATTAACTCTTCTCCATTCAGACACTGAGTGTCTTACTCTAACCCTCTGTTCCCTTCTTTCTAAGTAAGTTTTTATCCATTCCAAGACATTTCCACCTATTCTAGCCATTACTTGCAGCTTCCTAATAAGTCTCCCGTGTGAGACAGTGTCAAACGCTTTCTGGAAGTCTAGGAATATGCAATCTGCTCAGCCCTCTCTTTCCTGTAAGATTCGGCTTACCTCATCATAAAATTCTAATAAGTTTGTTACTATTGATCTACCTTCTCTGAAGCCATGTTGTCTCACTGACAAAAGGTTGAAGGATTCCAAGTGAAGAGAGATATGTTTGCTTAGTATTTTCCCATATTTCTCACAAAAGATGTCATACATTTCTTGTAAAAATATGTTGTAAACTAGGGTTCTCCAGTCAATAACTGCAAAAAGCTCATTCATTTTGATGTAATCTCCTTTCGGATAGTTCCTACTAGTGTCCTCATTGCCTCTACTCTCAGGCAGAATATCTTCAATAATATACTCCATCAACAACACACAGTGGTCACTCTTTCCAATTGGTGGTTCATACTCTAAATTTTTCAATGTCCAACACGTTATCTGTGAATACTAGATCAAGTAGTGATGGCTCATCCCCATCCCTGGCCCTCGTTGGTTCCATTACACGTTGGTGTAGGAAATTCCCTTGTACGCAATCTAGGAATCTTGCCCCGAATGAGTCCTCACCACTCTGTGGGTCAAAATTTATCCAATCTATCTCTTTATGATTTAAATCTCTCATAATCAAAATCCTACATTTTCTCTCCCGTGCCATGTTAACAACTGAGTTTATGACTTTAATAGTACCTATATGACTTTCCTCATAAACTTCAAGCCTAGTTTGGTTCCTTGGTAGGTTATATACAACAGTTATTATAATGCTCTCTGACCCAGTATTTATGCGAGCAACAAGAAATTCCTTGAACTCACTTTCAATAGCCAAGTTTATTTCTTCGACTTGAATCCTTTCACTTATGAGCAGTGCTATCCCTCCACCAGTCCTCTCAGATCTTTCAACCCTTAGTATTCTGAAACCCTTAGGAAAAACTGTGACACTGTTTATGTCCTCACTCAACTTAGTCTCTGTAATTGCTACTATATCTGCCTGACTGTTGTGAATCCTATCTTTTAATTCTACTGCCTTACCAGTTAATCCATCAGCATTTGTGTATAACAATCTTAATGAGGCCCCATCCCCTGATCTTCTGTTATTATCTTTTTTATCTCCCCTTTGTCTGGAAGAAATCTGAAATGAGAATTTTTCTTCTCTTCTTCATTTCTTTCCTCATTTAACCTGCTTGCCTTTTGCAACAAGTTTTTGATCTTTTCCATCTCTTCCTGTGTTCTGTATCGTCTAATGAATACTTCTTTGAATCCTTGAAGGTCTTTTAGACTTTTTTCCTCATCAATATTTCTCTACATGTCTCTCCTCTCTCAAAGATTACTTTTGTTGGTCTCCACTTTCCATCCCTCGAATATTTGCCTAGTTGGTGAATGTTTACAATATCCTCAGGACCACAAACTACTCCAAGCTTTCTTATCAGGTCTACAACCCTAGCTTTATTTTCTTCAAGTCTCCCCTGCCATGTTGGCTCCAGGGATTCGCTTATGCCCGAGATTACCACTGTCTTCTCTTTATTCATCAGTGGATTTGCCCTATCCATCACAACATCTTTCATTTTTTCGATCACTGTCTCTTTATAGTCAACTGTTTGTAAGTTTTCCAGTGCCACCACCTTCACAACCTCTTTTACTGCCACATTCCCCTTTAGTGCATCAGCAAAGGAAGTTTTCATGGCATCATGTTCCGTATTCAGCTCCTAAAACTCTTTTCTAAGCTGCTCGATGTTTTCCTTCATCTGAACATTCCAAGCTGCAATCTCGTCTCACTCAGAAGAGAGCAGTGAACTAACATTTAATTCATTTAGGTTGTCATTCAGCTGGTTGTTGTTATCTTCTTATTTAGAAATTCTGGTTTTTAGCTCACTCTTTTCCCCCTCCAGCTTCTTTATTCGTTTTTCTAGTTCCTTTCTCTCTTGCCCTTGTGCTCTATTTGCTTCCTCTAAGTATTCTATTTCCACCCTGAGCGTTTCTTTCTCTTTCATTTCTCTACCTCTCAGAGTGTTTCTTTCTCTTTCATTTTTCTGTTTGTGTGTGTGATTACCTAATTGTGTTTACGGGAAAGAACCCAAAGCTCGTATCTTCCCGTCTCCTGATCGGTTCCATTTTATACTTAGTGATACTTATCATACCTGTCCTTAAAACTATGGATTAAGATAGCATTAACTACCTCCTCGCTTAGCCAATTCCAATTATCAACTACTCTTACACTGAAAAAGTATTTCCTTACATCCTGCAAAGAAGTTTTCTTACGAAGCTTCAAACTATGACCTCTAGTTCTAGAGCCAGCCATATCAAAATATCGATCCCTATCCACTCTATCATAACCATGAAGGAATTTAAAGACTGTCACCATATCCCCCCTCACTCTTCTAGCTTCGAGTGATGGTAAGTCTAATTCCCTCAGCCTCTCATCATAACTGAGATTGCGTATTTCTGGCACCAGTTTCGTGGCATGTCTTTGAACTTTTTCAAGCTTAGCTATGTGCTTTTTCAAGTGCGGATTCCAAAAGGGGGCTGCATATTCGAGTTTTGGCCTCACATAGGTTACATAAATATTTCTGAACATTTCCTTGTCCATGTGCCTGAAGGCTACCCTTACCTTTGATAAGAATGCATATGTTGCCCTTACTATGCCATTTATATGTATTTCTGGAGACAAATCTGCCAATATGTTTACTCCTAGATCTCTCTCATTTTCTGTCTCTTGAAGTTGTACTCCAGCCACCGAGTAGTCAAGCATGGGCCTTCTTGCACTTGTACCCATTCTCATTACCTTACATTCTGAAGTATTGAATTTCATTAGCCACTTTTCTGACCACTCATGCAGATTATTTAGATCCTCCTGAAGTTCTCTACCATTGTTCTCGTTTTTTACTTTCTTCACAATCTTTGCATCATCTGCAAACATATTCATGAATGAATTTACAGACTCTGGTAGGTCATTTACATATACAAGGAACAAAAGTGGCCCTAAAACTGAACCCTGTGGAACTCCACTACTAACTCTTCTCCATTCAGACACTGAGTGTCTTACTCTAACCCTCTGTTCCCTTCCTTCTAAGTAAGTTTTTATCAATTCCAAAACATTTCCACCTATTCTAGCCATTACTTGCAGCTTCCTAATAAGTCTCCCATGTGGAACAGTGTCAAACGCTTTCTGGAAGTCTAGGAATATGCAATCTGCCCAGCCCTCTCTTTCCTGTAAGATTCGGCTTACCTCATCATAAAATTCTAATAAGTTTGTTACTGTTGATCTACCTTCTCTGAAGCCATGTTGCCTCACTGACAAAAAGTTGAAGGATTCCAAGTGAAGAGAGATATGTTTCCTTAGTAGTTTCTCCATAACTTTGCAAACTATGCTGGTCAAGGAAACTGGTCTATAGTTCAGAGCCGTATCCCTCCTTCCTTTTTTGAAGATAGGTATCACATTTGCTTGTTTCCAGCATCTAGGAATCTCCCCTGACTCCAGTGAATTTTTAAATATGATACTTAGTCCCACTGATATTGAGTTTGCGCATTTTTTAAGCACATGAGGGGATATGTCATCAGGACCTGTAGCTTTATGAACATCTAAATCCATCAGCGCTTTGCATACCTCTGTGGCTGTAAGGTTGATGTTCTCTAATACCGGCCCTAGAGCTTCTATCACTGCAATCTGAGGGGGTGGGGTATTTTCTACTGTAAATACTGACTGAAACTCCTTGTTCAATTCTTTGCAGATCTCTTCATCCGTCTCAGTGATGCTTCCATCCGCTCTCTTTAGCCTTAAAACCTGTTCTTTTACCTTCAGTTTTCCTCTGATAAAGCTGTGGAAAAGCTTGGGATGTTCTTTAGCCTTCCTGGTGATGTCCCTCTCAAAGTCTCTCTCTGCCTCTTTCCTTTTACTTAGGTAGTCATTTCTTGCTCTTTTGTAGGTTTGCCAGGCATTTATGTTTTTTCTCCTCCTATACCTTTTCCAGCATTTGTCTCTCCACTCCTTAGCTCTTTTACACCCATTATCGAACCATTTCTCTCTGGCATGAATTACACCTACTTTGGTGACAGGTATGCAGCAATCTACTATCTTCCCATATTTCTCACAAAAGATGTCATACATTTCTTGTACAGATTTGTTGTAAAATAAGGTTCTCCAGTCAAGAACTGCAAAAAGTTCATTCATTTTGATGTAATCTCCTTTCGGATAGTTCCTCCTCATGTCCTCAGTGCCTCTACTCGCAGGAAGAATATCTTCAATGATATACTCCATCAACAACACACAGTGGTCACTCTTTCCAATTGGTGGTTCATACTCAATTTTTTCAATATCCAACACATTATCTGTGAACACTAGATCAAGCAGTGATGGCTCATCCCCACCCCTGGCCCTTGTTGGTTCCATTACATGTTGGTGTAGGAAATTCCCTTGTACGCAATCTAGGAATCTTGCCCCGAATGAGTCCTCACCACTGTGTGGGTCAAGATTTATCCAATCTATCTCTTTATGATTGTGTGTGATTACCTAATTGTGCTTACGGGAAAGATCCCCATGCTCATAACTCCTCGCCTCCTGGTCGGTTACATTTTTGTACTTATTGATGCTTATACTTGTCCTTAAAACTATGGATTGAGTTAGCATTATCTACCTCCTCGCTTAGCCAATTCCAATTATCAACTACTCTTACACTGAAAAAGTATTTCCTTACATCCTGCAAAGAAGGTTTCTTAAGAAGTTTCGGTCTATGATCTCTAGTTCTAGTGCCAGCCATGTCAAAATATTGATCCCTGATCACTGTCATAACCATGTTGTGCTTTTTTGTTCCGGTTTTACGTCTCGGACTCCCTTTTCTGCCAAGGGCTAGGACGGTTGCCTTCGTGCGAAAGACATGTTTTTGCAGATGTAATCCTTACCCTGAGTGCATGCCCTTCCTAACCTCAGACTGTGACGGGGCGCGAACCCTCGACCTGACGCCTCAGAGTCGCGAATGCTACCGCTTGAGCCACGGTAACTACACCACTGTCACAACCATGAAATAATATAAAAACCGTCACCATATCCCCCTCATTCTTCTAGCTTCGAAAGATAGTAAGTCTAATTCCCTCAGCCTCCCCTCATAACTAAGTGTGTGTGTGTGTGTATTTACATAAATGTACTTACCAAACTGGTAAAAAAAGAAGTCCTATATTCGTAACTCCTAATCTGTTTCACTTTAGTTTTACTCAGTGACACTTATCATTTTTTTTCCTTAGAACTTCAAATGAAAGTAGCATTTACTGTTTCCTCACTTAGCGGATTCCAGTCATCACTTAATCTTACACTAATAATTTTCTGATATTTTTCTCTCTAAAGGATCATATCTGAAATGAATCATAAGCATAGCAAATGTTATTAACGGATACACCTAGAAAACATTAAGACGAAGAAAAAGTAGAAGTTTAATGACAAGGCAGAAATAAGAGAATAATAAACAGAAAAAGGACAGGCTGAAAATATAGTCAAGGTAATGGGCACCTAGAAACATGGCAGGATTAAGTTCAGAGATGACAAAAGATCAGTTTTGTAGAAAGAGTTATTGAAGACAGGGGGAGAAGGAGAGGTCCAGAGTTTGGAGGACGCTGCTTGGCGAGTATTACACGACCCCACCAGCAGGGTAGGGATACAACTTGCTAACTCATCAGAGCAGCAATGGAAGTAGCAACGATAGAAAAGCGAAAGGGATGATACTTTATGGCAAAGAGAAAAAGAATCCAGATCAGAAGTAAGAAAAGGGTCGTTGATGAGTCTGACTGCCTTAGATTCAACCCTGTTAAGGAGATAAATATAAGAATAAGCACCCCAGATGTAAAAGCAGTATTCTAAGAAGATACAGATAAAACCATTATAGATTTTAAGTAACTGAAAAGAGGAAAAGCAATGACACTGTCTTTAATCGAATCACCATCGAGAGTATCTGAGTGGGGCACTCAAAATTTAGTTAAATTCAATGCTTCCAAGACACAGTATCTGGCTATTTCTTGATCTTCTTCTCCTCCTGATAATCCTATTGTCTTCGAAACTAATGAAATTTACCTTCTTAACTCTATCAACATATTAGGAATCCATATAGCCTCTATCTTGTCTTGGAGGAATCACATAATCCAAATTTCTAAATTTTCATCCAAAAAATTGGGGGTTTTGTTTCGTTTTCGTCATTACTTTTCCTCTTTGCAGTTACTTAAAATTTACAAAGGTCTTATCCGTCCCTGCTTAGAATACTGCTCACACATCTGGGGTGCTTCTTCTTATACTTATCTTCTTGATAGGGTGGAATCTAAGGCAGTCAGACTCATTAATGATCCTTCTCTTACTTCTAATTTGGATTCTTTCTCTCTTCGCCATAAGGTAACTTCCCTTTCGCTTGTCTATCGCTACTACTTCCATCGCTGCTCTGATGAGTTGGCGAGTTGCATCCCTCCCCCACTGCCGAGGCCGCGTAACACTCGCCAAGCGGCCTCATCTCACAGGTACTGTGTGGAGATTTGTAGCTCGCGGATTGGTTGGTGCAGCGACTGCTTCTTCCCATCAACCTCCAGACTCTGGAACTCTCTTCCTCCTTCTGTCTTTCCTAATTCTTATGACCTTTAATCCTTCAAAAATCATATCTATCATCATCTCAGAGCCTAGTCTTCCATATCTCTGGGTCCTCTGTACTCTGACTGGTTTTTTTTTCTGTCTGTCGTTTTCCTTTGTGTGACATTACCTCATCTCTGCCTTGTCCTTAACGTTTTTCTTTTCCTTCGTCTTTGTATTTTCTCGTGCCCGGGCGTTTGTTGATGAGGGCAGTTTCTGCATGTCCCGGTGTCACACTCAAAAAAAAAAAAGTTACACAGAACAACTTTTACCTAACTATATCAGAATATTTCACAGCAGATTTGAAAAGCCAAGCGAAACACACCTCCAGATATGAACTCTTTAGTTGATTTTTTAATTCTTAATAATTTACATGACTTTTTACAGGCTATAGTTGGTGGCTATGTCATTAGGAAATAACACCTCCGCAATTTCAAATGTGCAAGAACTTCAATAAGGTACTACAGACCATTTGAAAACAAGTATTTCACACATGATGTTACAATTAGACAGCAGAGTAATCCTAAGGGTAGTTCGAACAAAATCATATAGAAGTAACTTCTCAAAACTATCGCAATAACCTGTCTGTGACTATAATAAATATCATAGCATCATAATAAGTAAGTGGTCTCACTGTGATTCTCTCAAGCAACATGTATGAACAATAAATTTAAGGTAAAGTACATCTACTCAACTAAGAAATGAAATACAAATTCATCAGTCACCCAGTCAGAAAAGCTTCTTACGTGTTGACATATTACCTCCTTAGATTATGAGGTATCTCCTCTATAAAAGATACTTTTAGTTTTGTGTTTAGCAAATTTTAACACCAGAGGTTAATGGCACTCTCAACAAGCATGATGGGAAGCTCCATTTTATCACATTAAGCTTATATTTGAGGTAATGCCAGAAACTCTGGATTTCTATTCTGAAGGACCTCTAGAATTGAGTATTCGCATTCGACTGATCCATCTTTCCACTTAATAAACTCCAGATTTTTTTATTTAAATGGACCTTAGTGGTATTATAAAGGATAACAAATGATACAAAAAGAATTTGCTATATTGAATCTTTACTCTGCTTGCTAAAATATTTGTTATGGAGAATCCAAATATGTACAACATAAATATTACAAACACATACTAGAAAAGGTAATAATTTATCATAGAATAAATTCTATAAAACATTTGTATAAGTAAAAATGTCAAAATGTGTCACGATCAACCAACTGAAGATACTTCCCAGAGACAACTGATGATGATGCAATATGACCACCCCACAAAAATTGCGACTAATTGTGTCTACATCCACAAAGAAAGTACTAAGAAGGTCATAGGATAGAACAAGCAATGGAAGTTAATTATGTTATCAAATTCTAAGCTACATTAGCTGTGCAAAAGTGTTATATAAAATTCTTCAAATGCTTGTTCCTTTACAAATCTAAATAGCTGCATTATTGGGGGACGATCCTTTGGAACTTAATAGTTTTGTCATTACCCAGGCTTTCTGACATTCACTTACATGAGAAGGGACTCACTGCATGATTAAAATATTATTCAAGCAAAGATATTCTTAGAAATCAAGAGAACTGAATATATCACATTCCATAAAGCTTAGCTAATTAGAAAGTACCAATAATACATCATATTAGTGCAGATTAGTGAATTTCTAAGTGAACAGACAAAAAGTCCTGCACTAGTAAAGGTAAATAACATGCAAAAACATTTCCTATCTGCACAAACTGTACTGAAGAACTTCAACACGCTTATCATCAATCACAAAAAAAATATATATATATAACTAATAGAGCAATTTTGCACTTCTCAAGATCAAAATCTATATATCAACACATACGTTCATCAACTTGAATGGTTTTCGGTGTTCTTGTGACGTAAGCTAGACCATTCTGTACCATGCTTTCCTTATAATCATATACACAGCATCAAATCATATAAGTTACTTCTTTTTTCTGATCCTTAGCTTGTTAAGGTTTATCTGGGATCTGTATACTGGAATGACACATTGGACTTCATTTTATCCCAAAAAACAGGAGTTCACTGCTCCTGGAATTACACAGAGCAGAGAGGCAGTAACGGTCGTCCCACTTAGAGCAGATGTTGAGGTTACGGTTAAGGTGGTAAAATTTGTGGACCAGACGGTCAGTTTTCTTTCCATTCTACCTCTGGTTGTTGCTTGACCTTGCCTCGAGATATCTTCAATAGATTCTTCACTGGCATCTAAATTCGTCATATCAGTGTCAGGCTCTTCAAGCTTCCTGAAGTCACAAGTGCACCCATATATTAGAATTTGGATAAACAACCCAATACTGGAGACATAGATAAAGGAATTAATGCTGTGTAAGCCAATACAAATAAGTAGTATATTTATGCAGACTTCTTTGTTACCAGCAAAAATAGCAAATTATCTTAATGTTGTTATTGCTGATGTTGAACAGCAGGAGAGCTCTCTACCATTCAGGGAACTGATAAGCATGAAACTTGCTTCTACAGCTTAATTCATTGCATGGAACAATATGAGAATTAAATATCAAAGTGACACATTAAGGACTGCTTAACAAAGAAATTTAAACATGAGGAAAGTGGACAAGGGAAAAAATCAGAAGTTTAGCAAGAAATCCAATGAATACTTACATCAGATTATCCAAAGAAATTCGTCTCCTACGCCCAGTGCAAGCAGGGGCTCCAACTCCAGTGGTGATGGATAGGCAAGTAGAAACTGCTGTTATGGTTGTTGTGACCAATCTTGTGAGAGAGGTAGAAGTGTAAAATGCAAATATTCTTTCATCTCTGGAATCATCACTTTCTTCTAGATTCTCCTTCCTCTCAGCAGGTGACAAGGCAGAAACATCAAGGGAGTCACATTCAGCATAATCAAACAGTAGAAATGACAAAGTCACTAAACATATCCAGAGTGAGTGTTTCATCTGCAAGGGCAATAAAACTTGCTTGGCTTGATACAACTAAGAAGACTGAATATATATAAAGTCATTTATCGCTTATGTATGGCAACTGATAACATATCTGTAAGGTCAGAACTGACTTACATCCTGCTTAAGACAATATTTGGTGTTAAGTAATTTCCATTACCGTAATGAGTATCAGTCAATGCACAGTTTATTCCTTACTATTGATTCATGGATAAAATTACTTTCTATACATTTTCACAGCCTAAAAGTTAATTAGGATTTCAAGCACACCTCACAAGTATCACTACTAGTACAAATACATACATACAAGAAGGCCCAAGCTTGTCTACTCACTGGCAGGAACTGAACTTCAAGAGAAAGAGAATGAGAGAGAACTAGGAGTAAACATACTGGCAGATTTTTCTCCAGAATTGCATATAAATGGCATATTAAGGGCAGCATATGCTTTCTTAGCAAATGTAGGGGTAGCTTTCAGGCACATGAACAAGGAAATGTTCAAAAAGATTTATGTAACATATGTGAGTCCATAGTTTGAACATGCAGCCCCCTTTTGGAATCCACACTTGAAAAAGCTCGTAGTTAACCTGGAAAAAGTTCAAAGATATGCCACGAAACTGGTGCCAGAAATACGCAATCGCAGTTATGATGAGAAGCTGAGGAAATTAGACTTACCATCACTCGAGGCTACAAGAATGAGGGGGGATATGGTGACGGTTCTTAAATTCCTTCATGGTTATGACAGAGTGAATACAGATCTATATTTTGATATGGCTGGCACTAGATCTGGAGGTCACAGTTTAAAGCTTCGTAAGAAAACTTCTTTCCAGGATGTAAGGAAGTACTTTTTCAGTGTAAGAGTAGTTGATAATTGGAATTCGCTAACCGAGGAGGTTGTTAATGCTAACTCAATCCATAGTTTTAAGGATAAGTATGATAGGTATCACTAAGTACAAAATGGAACCCACCAGGAGAAGGGAAGTTACGAGCATGGGGTTCATTCCAGTAAGCACAATTAGGTAATTACAATTAGGTAATTACTCTCATGTATATTTACTGTCTTCTCTGGTGTAAGGGCATCCACTCAGGGTAGCGATTACATCTACCAAAACAAGTCCTTCGCAAGAAGGCAACCGTCCTAGCCCTTGGTTGAAAAGGGAGTCCGTGACGTAAAACCGGAACCATACTGACGCCCCCCAAAGTAATAATTTCAGCAGTGTATGGCATAACTACCTTGGTGAAAGGAATCACACTAACCTCTAGAATAAAAAAATACTCTATTAAAAGGTTCTGAACACCTTACATATACATAATAAGATACATTGTGGAATATTTTTTTGCAGTTTCTTTGGCAAGAATAAGAGAAATAATGTCTCCCATTCACACACAGACACACACACCTTAGCAACATAACATGAACAATATGTTCTTCAAAAACCATTTCATACCTTAACGAATACAGACACCTGGAGTCTTGCAATCACAGTTATTTACTATCCCAAAAATTTTCACCAGACTACAGGCTGTGGGAATGAGCTTGCAATGCTATTTATAGGGAGCTGATATTTCCTCCACTGTGGCTGTGACAGAAAGCTGGAGTATATATCGTTGAGGAAATATCAGAAAATAAATGAAGGCCAAGACGAATCTTCTGCTCTTTGGAAAATAATCTTTAATTTTTTTTTCTGATATTCTAAGACTCATCAGATGCCTCCATCATTTTATCCTGGATATTGAAAAAAAAATAATTAAAAGAAAATAAAAAAGAAAATATATATATATATATATATATTGCAATTAGAGTTAGAGACAGCTGTACGAATTGGCCATATCAATCATTTCAAGTTTTTTCGCAGTCTTCCTCGACAGATAAAAATGAATCGTCATTTCATTTTATACAGATGGGTAAGTGCCAAGAGAGATGACAGTTCATCCATTAGTGTACTAATGTACTAGTGAAATGTGTCGTTGTTCTCTAATTCCTGCCGCCTTACTAGACTGATTTCATGCTTCACTGGCAGTAAAAGGTCACTGGTAGGTACAAGCTATAGATAATGAAACAGACATGATATAATTATGAAGGAAAGCCCAAAAAGCCACGTTCATCGAGAGCCATAGAACATATCAAAGCAAACTAGATATGTTGGTTTTACAGCCCAACTAAAGATCACGGATATTTATGCCTATTCTCTTGTCAGTGCTCCATTATTAACACAAACAGCATGCTATAACTGTTAATTAATATTACATTCAGAGTTAGCCAGGCTGGAAGGAACAAGAGTCACTGATACCCATTCTACATCTTTGATATGTCTCAATGAAAATTTCATGTCTGACACTGCAGATAACTCTGAACTGGCAGTCACGTTCTTTCAGTGATCAAGGATGAGTCACGTCCCTCGCATACGGTATACGAGAATAGGTTACGTAAATGTATGGCATACAACTCGTTTTTGCTCTATAAAGTGGTGGGAATATTCCCCTTAATTCTTCATTTCAGCCACTATTACTGATACTACTACCATCTCATTTTCTTCTTCTTCTAAAGTGGTAGGAATTTTTCATTCTTATTCTTTTAATCCACTACTACTACTACTACTACTACTACTACTACTACTACTACTACTACTACTACTACTACTACTACTACTATCTACTACTACTACAATTTCTCACTATCTCCTACTTGTTATTCTTCTACTTCTACTTCATAAGTAACCTGTTGGACGATATTTCTTTTTTATTCCACCCATGGCAAGGATCTAGCTATCCCTCCATCTCTAAATTTTTATTATGGCTGAGGATGGC
Organism: Halocaridina rubra; assembly: GCA_037179515.1. Classification (NCBI taxonomy): domain Eukaryota; kingdom Metazoa; phylum Arthropoda; class Malacostraca; order Decapoda; family Atyidae; genus Halocaridina; species Halocaridina rubra. The sequence continues at coordinate 37,993 of JAXCGZ010022705.1, read as the reverse complement.
CATGATATACTGTACAATTCATTCAATGTCTCTGTTACGGTTGTGGCAACCTAGTATCCTCATGGGAATATGGCAAGGACATTGGAAAAAAAATACTGAATCATTTGTTTCAACTTGAAAATTGTTGTTACAATTCTTTATTTGGTACACATTTGTGGTACTACTAAAAGACTGCATTTCATATAAAGCAAAATTACACATTCAAATTAGATGCTAATACTAATATGCTATACTGTTATTGTATATATGAAAATGTACTCTAATAACTAAGTTTTCATTGCTAGCTTTTTTCTGTGTTTATTGAAAGAGATCATATCTACCGTGAACATAATATATCTCTTTACACGCAACTATGAAGGAATTTAAAAACCGATACATATCACCTTTTTTCTAGCTTCAAGTGATGGTATGCTAAACTCCTTCAGCCCTTCCTCATGAATGATATTACGTATCTAAATAATCGCCCGAGTACCATGCCTTTGAACTTTTTCCAGATTATTAATATGCTTTTTCAAGTGCTGATTCCAAAAGAGCGCTGCATATTCGAGCTTTGGGTTTAAACAACTCACATAAATAGATTTGAACAATTCCTTGTCCATGTGCCTGAAGGCCACCCATTTGCTAAGAATGGATATGTAGAAGGGATACGTTGCCTTTATATACCAATTATATACAGTACAAGAGATAAATCTGCCAATACGTTTACACCTTGTCTCTTCCCTTGTCTGCCTCTTAAGGTTTGTACCTGCAATTGAGTACCCAAACTTGGGTCTTCTGGCACTCTTGCCCATTTTCATGCAAACTATTTAGGTCTTCCTGAAGTTCTTCACCATTGCTGTGTTTCACCTTCTTTGCAATCTTTGCTTCATCTGCAAAAAAATTTTAAAACTGCATTTACAGACTCAGGCAGGTCATTTACAAACATAAGGAACAAAAGTGGCCCTAAAACTCATCCCTGTGGCACCCCACTGCTAATCTTTCTCTAGTCAGACACTGAGTGTCTTGCTCTAACCCTTTGTTCCCTTCTTCTGAGTAGGTTTTTACCCTCTCCGAGGCATTTTCACCAATGCTTACCATTACTTGCAGCTTTTTAATAAATCTCTCATGTGGGACTGTAACAAATGCTTTCAGATATTCTAAGAATATGCAACCTGCCCAGCCTTCTTTTTCTTGTAAAATTTGGCTAACTTCTTCATAAAATTCTCATAAGTTTCTTACTGTACACTAGATTTCTCTGAGTAATGTCTCACTAACAAATAAATATGGAGGGCTACAAGTGAAAAGAAATCTGTTTTCCCAGTAGTTTCTCCATAACTTTGCAAACTATGTTGGTCAAGGTAACAGGCCTGTAGTTTAGAACTGTCTCTCTCCTTCCCTCTTTTAAGATAGGTACCACGTCCACTTGCTTCCAGTACCTTGGAATCTCCCCAAATTCCAGCGACTTCTCAAATGGTGATACTGATGCAGAGTAATACTGATATAGGCATAGCACAATCATTAAGTTAAAAAGGGAATATGTCACCAGACCTCTTAGTTTTATGGCCATGTAACTCCGCCAATGCTTTGCACACCTCTGTGGCTGAAAAGACAATATTCTCTAATACTTTGCAATGTGAGGGGGTGGAGTACATTGCATTGCAAATAATATCTGAAGCTTCTCTTCCAGTTTATTAGCAGATCTCATCTGTCTTAGTAATGCTTCCATCTACCCTCTTCAAATTTAAAACTAGTTTTTTTACCTTTAGTTTCCATCTGACAAAGCTGTGGAAAAGCTTGGGATTTTCATTAGACTTTCTGGTAATATCCCTTTCATAATCTCTCTCTGCCTTTCTTCTTTTACTTAGATAATCATTTCTTACTTGTCTGTAATTATGTCAGCATTTTAATTATTTCTTCTCCAATACCTACCCCAGTATTTGTATCTCCACTCCTTAGCTCTCTTACACTCATTATCGAACCATTTATCTCTGGCAATAAAAATTCTTTTTTATGGTAGATGGCATGTACCAGCTAACTATCCTTTCATATTCCTCACCAATGATTTCGTACATTTTTTGCACAGATTTACTGTTAAACATAGTCTCTAAGTCAATTCTTGCAAACTGATCATCAATTTTGTTATAATCTCCCCTGGCTAGTTTCTCTTCGTTTTTTTTTTATCAATTCCCCTACCCTCAGGCCGAACATTTTCGATGATATACTTCATCAACAAGACAAAGCGGTTACATTTCTACAGTTGATGGCTCATAGACAATTTTCCCAGTAGCCAAAACATTATTTGTGAATTCTAGATCGACCAGTGATAACTCATCTCCACCTTTGACTCTTGTCATTCCAATACACGTTGAGTAGAAAGTTTCCTTGTACACAATCTAGGAATCTTGCTCCGGGAATCTTCTTTAGTGTGTGGGTCAAGACACATCTAGTCTATTTCTCTATAATTAAAATCCCCCATAACTATCCTACTCTCTCTCTCTCTCTCTCTCTCTCTCTCTCTCTCTCTCTCTTCCTCTCTCTCTCCTCCTCTCTCTCTCTCTCTCTCTCTCTCTCTCTCTCTCTCTCTCTCTCTCTCTCTCTCTCTCTCTCTCTCGTGTGATGTTTACAACTGAGTTTATAACTTCAAGAGTAACCCTATTGCTTTCCTCATAGATTTTTAACCTTTGATTTTTTCTTGGTGGGTTATATACAACAGCTATTATAATGCTCTCTGAACACGTATTTATGTGTGCATAAGTGTTGCTACATGTCTATGTGCGTATGTGTATGCGCACTCAATAAAAGATAATATTATATGTTTGTAGTAACTGAATTTATATTTAGCTAAATATATCTTGGGGTACATCTGGTCTCCAGGAGCAGGCCGGTATTCCTATTTGATTTTTAGTACATATACAATATATTTAAAACTTAACTAAAAATCAAGCAAGAAATACTAATGCCAGAGTTTTTGATATTCACATAGCAGCTTTTTTGGTCTTTCACTAATATATTATGTCTGAGAAAAGTTGCAAAATATACATACATATATATACATATATATATATATATATATATATATATATATATATATATATATATATATATATATATATATATATATATATATAATATATATATATATATATATATATATAATATATATATATATATATATATATATATATATATATATATGTCACGAACTGCGGTTAGTAAGGGCATACACTCAGGGTAACGATTACATCTGCCAAAACAAGTCCTTCGTAAGAAGGCAACCGTCCTAGCCCTTAGTAGAAAAGGGAGTTCGCAACGTAAAACCGAATCCATATATATATATATATATATATATATATATATATATATATATATATATATATATATATATTACATCAGGCATCAATACATTCACATAGCCTCTCTTCAATTGATACAATAATTTTACAACAACATAAATTCCAAACATGAAAGTAAAGTGGTTGAATACATATCCCAACTACAATAAGTAAACATTGTTGTTTAAAGCATGAAGCATAACGCCATCTGTCAATAATAAACCCCATTCAGTAACAGATATTGTCGATCTAAAACTTGATTTCTCCATTTCAGCCCAGAAAACAAGAATTTAAAGCACCGGGCAATGCACAGAGAAGAGAAGCAGTCACAGTAGTTCCAGTACGAGCCAATGTGGTCGTCACTGTTAAAACAGTAAAAGCTGTTGACCAAAATGTGAATTTTCTTCCAGATTTCCCCTTTGCTGGAATCCTACTTTCCAGGAGGTCTGCTTTCATTTCCATGCTGGATTGCAGTCCTGTCTCGTCCATTTTGTAGGTGTCAGTATGTCTGTACAATTAATCAATAATAATAATAATAATAATAATAATAATAATAATAATAATAATAATAATAATAATAATAATAATAATAATAATAATAATAATAATATTAAAATAATAATACTAATGATAATAATAATAATAATAATAATAATAATAATAATAATAATGAATAATAATAATAATAATAATAATAATAATAATAATAATAATATAATAATAATAATAATAATATATACTTACAAGGACCTATAGATATCAGGTCTCTTGCGACCGCTACAGAATGGTCCTCTTATCACAGAGAGACACGTCGAAATGGCTGTAACGGTAGTTGTAGTCAGCCTCGTGCTAGAGGTGGTGGAATATAGTGCAAAAATAAATCTCTCATCTCTTGAGTCGTCAGGCTGCATCACTGGCGAGTTTCTCGAGTCTCTTAGAGATGGAGATAGATCCTGTGATCCTCTAATTTCACTCACATTTTGTAGCAGATCCCAAGTACCTGTAGATTCTCTTCGATCTGGCCGGATGTGCTGAAAGCCTGTGGTTTCTTTTGGATCTAGCAGAGTAACCTGTGTAGTGTTTGAAACAATATCCTGGAAGCCCTTGGATATTACGGCGTTTGGAATAGCAGCCTGCGAAGACTCAAGCCCTACGAGAGATCTTCTGGATTCAACTGGGGCTGAAAGAGTCATATGCGAGTTTTCAGGGAGCACATCTTGAGATTTAAAAGCTCTTTCATCTGGAAGCCCATCACTGAAGGTTCTGGATATTCTTGAGTCAGGAGTATCTTGAAAGCCTCTGGAATGTACTAAGCTCACTGACAGATATGTACAGTTTCCAGATTCTTCCTGGGTTTCGGCCAATACAAGAAATAAACCACAAAGACTTTTCCATGGAAAGTACAGCTTCATCTGGAAATAATTGACTGTATTTGAAAAAAGCAACAAAGTTTACTTGAGGTTGTCAGTCACATGTACGGTATAATTAGTCCGGAGCAATGACTATAATTTGCATTTATTCTGTGCAGAAAGGAGGGTAATATGACCCAGTTCCCTTCCCACGATTTTACTAAGAATTTAAATCTGGATTTCTCTATCTGCTCACTTGTAAACTTTTTTATTCAGTTCTGTATTTATCTATCTATATTACTCTAGCGGGGGCTTAGCGATAGATAAACTCTATCTAATGGTGCATTAAATGATGCTAAAGATTGGACAGACAATGTAAGCAACTCACTTTACCAGGATTCCAGGTGAGTTGACGATATCTACAGAGCAAGGTTCAAAGGAGACTTAATTGTTCACCTGGCTATTTAACTAAAATGCTCTTCCTTTGGAATAATGGTAAAAATGTGTCATGAAAAATGATAAATAAAGTATAGAAACAAAAGAAAGATCAAACATGCCTCCAAGACAAATATCCAGCACAGGTGCAGCAAAGTCACTTGCGGTTGAAGCGATTTAATCAGTACTGTCTATAAATGAATAAACCGTCTCTCTGCTGATCAGACACAGCCACTTTAAAGCCCCTGAGCCACGTGGGACGCGAATATCCCACGTGTAATGCAATATATAGCATTGTCCTTCTTGTAGTTAAGAAAAGGTTATCCAGTAATCTGGATTAAATGATGCGTTTTCGTTAATATATGGCGATGAAAAACTATAATTGGGGTATTTTTTTTACAGTAGTTTTATCACTCTATAGAGGGACATAATTTTTTTTGCTTTAATGCAACTCCTTAAATTCGACACAAAAACAAGTAGTCCCTGATTTTACGCAAAGACTTTCCGGGTACGACAAAGACGATAAAGTGGTGAGGACAATAAAAGATAATATAAGAAAAATGTGTGATTGCTTTTTTCTTGGAGAGAGAGAGAGAGAGAGAGAGAGAGAGAGAGAGAGAGAGAGAGAGAGAGAGAGAGAGAGAGAGAGAGAGAGAGAGAGAGAGAGAGAGAGAGAGAGAATTATTTTCTGTTAGCAACAAAATTATAGAATATCATGTATAGCCCTCTAATTACACTATTTATTTATAATATGCATATTCATTTTAGGTTTTCGAATTAATTTTATACAGGACAAGGTTGAATATATTCTAATGAAGTGAAGTCAATTCACATTATTGGGGTTAAAGTACACGTGCTCAAATCCCTATTTTCTATTTGTCACACGTAAAAAAGTTTACCCTGCGGAACGTCATTCGCTGGCACTGTTTCATTTTAAGTGAATACTGGAATTTCAAAATTGTACTGTGTGCTCTATATGCAAATCTTTTATAGCTCCACATAAAAAGAACATTTCTGAGGTTAGAATGTTTAATGCATAACTGTAATTTCGGTAAAAAAAAAATCTCAGAACATGCAAATTATATATTGCAGAGATATTACTAAATATACCACAGTATATTCGGTACAAGTTACGTACAACTGTTGTGCAAAGAGAAAATACTCTAATTTGTAAAAAGGAACGTACAAAAATGAGCTGTAAGAAAAAAATTTCTGTATACAGTGTATACGTGTCACACTGGTATGATTCGGTTTTAAGTCACGAATCCTTTTTGTACTAAGGGCTAGGACGGTTGCCTTCTTGCGAAGGACTTGCTTTGGCAAATGTAATCGTTACCTTGAGTGTATGCCCTTACTAACCTCAGTCCGTGACGGGGCGCGAACCCTCGACCTGCTGACACAGAGTCGCGGACGCTGCCGTTCAGCCACTTAGATTACGTGTCACACCGGTAGTTGTTGAAATAAATGCAAAAAATATTTTGGTATAAACACCTAAATATCATAGTCGAATTTTAAAGGTTTTCACATTAATGAACTATGAGTGAAAATTCTAGTCGTATTCATATCCAGCAATGGTTTTCATCTCGCCTGCAAGTTCTGTTCTTTAGTTTATGCATATTATACATCACAGTTCTTAGCTACTGGTATAACAAGAACACAACAGAACTTGTTCTCCAAACTTCTGGATTATGGAGACAAAATCTGAACTTTAATAGTTAAGATATATCAAGAATTGTATCCAACTGATCCAGAGAACCTAAGTAACTATTTATAGCCTTATAATTTTCACTAATGTGGGAGGAAGTGAGGTTCTTGCTTTCTCTGTCACTCACAATCTGGAGCAGATTATCAAACATCCTACACGTGTTCAAGATCACCAGGACCATGCAACTAACACTCAACCTATTCTTTACTTCTGATCCTACAAGTTATTCATATTCTGTACTTTCCCCTCTTGGTAACTCTAACCACTCTTTGATCTCAATCTCTTCCTTTTCACTCCCCTCCATCATTTCCTCTTACTCAGCGCCGTCTTTGATACTTCACTCATACCCAACGCGATAATGTGCAAAACTTTCTCTTTGACTACCCATGGGGTGGCTACTGGCTTTGGACCTGCAACCTTTGTGGAGATTTAAAGTTCACGGATTAGATGGTGCAGAGATTACTTCTTCCCATCCACCTCATTACTATGGATCTCTCTTCCTCCTTCTGTCTTTTCCAATTCTTATAATATATCTTCCTTCAAAATGTGGATCTATCTCCATATCAGGGCCTAATCCTGCTATATCTCTAGGTCTTCATTACTTTGACTATTCTTTCAACTTGTCCTTTTCCTATAGTGTAGTATGCTCTTATTTCTTCCTTGTTTTCTTAAACTTCTACTCTTTCTTCATCTCAGTGTTTTCTTGATACCCGAGCATGATGAAAGCAGTTTCCTGCCTGTCCCGATGTTGAACTCATAAAAAAATAAATAAAACTTCAAGACACTTGGCAAATATAATTTAATTTTCAACTGAACATGTGGGCATTCTATATTACAAAGAGCATTATTGAATGTCTGTTTTATATTTTAGCTGGACATGTGGCCGTTCTTGAAGGCATCACACTATAAAATGCTGCAGGCAGTATTCGGGGGGTCAAAAGAGGTGTGTGGTGACCTCAGGATTGTATAACACAATGGAGAAACGCCCTGGTGGTTCCTTACAGGAATCGGCATTGGCAAGTAAGATTTCTCTCTCTCTCTCTCTCTCTCTCTCTCTCTCTCTCTCTCTCTCTCTCTCTCTCTCTCTATCTCTATCTATCTATCTATCTATCTATCTATTTAGCTATATATCTATATATATATTTATCTATCTATCTATCTATCTATCTATCTTTATTTATATATATATATATATATATATATATATATATATATATATATATATATATATATATATATATATATATATATATATATATATATATATATATATTTATATATATATATACAGATTGACCTCGAGGGAAAATAAAACATAGTCTGTAAATTTATTTTTGAATATGTTTGCAGATGATGTAAAGATTGTGAAGAAAGTAAGAGACAAGAACAATGGTAGAGACCTTCAGGAAGACCTACACAGTCTGAATGAGTGGTCAGAAGAGTGGCTATTGTAATTCAATACTTCAAAATGAGAGGTAATGAGAATGGGTACTAGTGCGAGAAGGCCTAAGCTTGTGATACTCAATAACAGGAGCAGAACTTCAAGAGACTAGGAATGAGAGAGATCTAAGAGTAAACATATTGGTAGAATCGTCTCCAGAAATGCTTATAAATGGCAGTAAGGGTAGCATATGTTTTCTTAGCAAATGTAAGGGTAGCCTTCAGATACATGGACAAGGAAGGTTCAAAAATATTTATGTAACCTACGTGAGGCCAAAGCTTGATTACGCAGCCCCCTTTTGGAATTCACACTTGAAAAAGCACATAGTTAAGCTGGAAAAAGTTCAAAGACATGCCACAAAATTAGTTTAGAAATAAGCAATCTCAGTTACGAGGGGAGGCTGAGGGAATTATATATGCCATCACTCAAAGCTAGAAGAATGAGGGGGGATATGGTGGCATTTTTAAAGTCCTTCATGGGTATGATAGTGTGAATAGAGATCGATATTTTGATATGGATGGCGAGGAGGTAGTTAATGCGAACTCAATCTATAGTTTTAAGGAAGAGTATGATAAGTATCACTGAGTACAAAAATGGAACCGACCAGGAGACGGGGAGTGACGCACCATATATAATAACCTCATATTTATGAATAATTAATCATTCAGAGGTATAGTCTTCCACATCAGCTGTTCAACTCTATGAGAAGGAATGGCATCCGGCAGCAAAAAACTAAACATGCATATAGCAGCCTCCATGATTCTGACAAGAGAAGAAGAAGAAGAAGAAGAAGAAGAAGAAGAAGAAGAAGAAGAAGAAGAAGAAGAAGAAGAAGAGGAGGAGGAGGAGGAGGAGGAGGAGGAGGAGGAGGAGGAGGAGAAGGAGGAGGAGGAGGAAGAAATATCGTTCTATAACTTCGGAAACATCTTGAAAATTAGTTGCAAAAGTACATAAAGAAAATGAATCAATAACATGATCCTCTATGGTAAGTTTGTCAAGGCAACTGTTGGCTTTTTCTTTTCTTACAAAAATAAAGAAGTAAACACACACTGATGCCACTTAGCAAGTAGTTTTATTTGTGTGGAAATGTAAAATATCTTCAAGAGTTTTAAAGAAAAAAAATAATTATAGAAATTTTAGCAGTTACAAAAAATCCAAGAAAGAATTATGGACAGTTTGGGACTTAGACAGTAAAATGGTCATGATTCAAAATACTGTTAGCAACAGTTTCCTAATTTTCGTTCTCTACCACCAAGCGGCCTCGTTTCACAGGTACTGCGTAGAGATTTGTAGCTCGCGGATTGGTCGGTGCAGCAACTGCTTCTTCCCATCTACTTCCAGACTCTGGATCTCTCTTCCTGCTTCTGTCTTTCCTAATTCTTATAACCTATCTTCCTTCAAAAAGCGGATCTATCGTCATCTCAGGGCTTAATGCTGCCCTATCTCTAGGTCCTCAGTACTTTGACTTTTCATTCAGTCTGTTCCTTTCTTTTGTGTATCATTACCTCATCTCTGCCTTGTCCATAACCTTTTCCTTTTCCTTCATCTTAATGTTTTCTCGTATCCGAGCCTTTATAAATGATGGCAGTTTTTTACCTGTCCCAGTGTCACACTCATAAAAAAAAAAAAAAAAAAAAAAAGGACTTTCTGAACGCTGATTGACTAAAATGACAAAATGTGGGGTAATTTTTACAGCCATATAATTATTAGCCAACTTCACTTACATATATAATGCCCATAATCCCCTTGTAAGAGTGTGGCCGGGTCAAAGCACATATTTACCATAAGCCATGCATAATATTATATGTATGATAGGACGACATTACTCTCATAGTATCCGAAAGCAGGAAGCAAAACATAGATCTCTCTTCAATTCCAATTTCAATATTTCAAAATTTTGACGATCATTTTATTACGAGATCCTGCGTGATGTACAAATCCGCATTTTCCTTTATAATTGATATGAATATCAGCTATTCACTTTTAAGTTTACTTCTATACTTATTAAACTTATGTATATATGGGAGGCTCAAACTGACATCGGGAGGCACAGAATCCAGTCTGAAAGGCAGGGAGGCCTGTACGGGTTTCTTGGGTATTCCCTGGCCGGGCAGGTTGGCAGCAAAGTAGATGGTGCCCAGAGGCAAGGTAAGGTGACATGGAGAAGTGAGGCAAAGCATTGATGGTGTCACTCTGTGGGTAACTAGTGCTTGGGCTAATGGTATGGCAAATAAAATAATGAGGTCAGAAATACATCAGTTTATATGTAACAGGTGCGGACTGAAGAGTAGCAGACCTGGAGGCATTTGACAATGTTCCCCACTAAAACTCTGCTTTTCGATCAAGTTTCATGACTGAGAGGAAGGGGGATGATGCAAGGTGCACGCCTTTCTTGTCCGTCGGTGTCTGGCAGGAGAACATTCCTAGCTGGAACCCAGATTTTATTATTATTATTATTATTATTATTATTATTATTATTATTATTATTATTATTATTATTATTATTATTATTATTATTAATGTTATTATTATTATTATTATTATTATTATAGCCTTCACTGAATTTTTAACATCATATATATTGCACCATCGCCTCTCCTATCGATCACATTGAGGAATGTATAATTAAGTTACAGTATATGCGAAATTATATATGTATAATTATTCATGTATACAAAGAATGTATTATTTTTTTTTGTAAATACTAATATTAGTCTTTAGCATATAAGTATTAACTTGTCACTTAACTGCTATTATGCAGTGCATAAAATGAAACTATTTTGTTCTTGTTACCGCCAGCTTTACATTTTCTTTAATTTTTTTTGTAATCTAATGTCACTGTATGTACTCTCATACTCCGAAAGGGGTCGTTAGAGCTTAAAATGAACCTTTGAAACCTTTGATATCAAGACTAAGCAAGGAATTGGCTTGATTCTTATCTTTATAAACTTAAAAAAAACCTAAGGCTGCATCCTGATTATATCTTTATAATAGTGCACAGTGCAATGACATGCAGCCACACAGACTGCATATAAATTGATTTTGATCACTAAAGTAAGTCTTCAACAAGTCTTCACTGAAGTCCTCAAAATATAATCTCTTCGCTTTAACTCTTCTGCCGCTGTCTCGCAAAATATACAAATGCATCTGTACTTTCACATGTAGTAATTTCTCTCTCTCTCTCTCTCTCTCTCTCTCTCTCTCTCTCTCTCTCTCTCTCTCTCTCTCTCTCTCTCTCTCTCTCTCTCTCTCTCTCTCTCTCTCTCTCTCTCTCTCTCTCTCTCTCTAAAAATATCCAGGCTCTCTATTTCCCTGTGAAAGATTACATAAGCAAATGTTTAGTCAATATATATTAATAGATCCAACAAGGAAACTATGTACAAAGTACAAAACAATATAGAGTGCAAATTTGGTTCAGAGTATAAGTCAAGTTATTACACACATATTTAATTTACAAGGAAGAATGGTGGTTTTACAATTAATTTGAATTATTTTCAATAAAAAAACGTACAATAAACTTTTACAGCATGGAACAGAATTATATATAAAATGAATATTTCTATACAACTTCAATTGTTTACTTTAATTTTCCATCTTTTTCCCGATACAAATTTATTTTCATGTTAAAAATATCTCAGTTACATGATCACATTTTCCTTCCTATTAGCTGCAGGTGTGGGGTCTAAAACGAAGCTACATAAAAGTGACATGCAGCTCACTGACTGACCCTAAATAACATGGTATCTATTGGACTATACTAGAGACAACGCAGCGAAAGGTAGGTTGCGATTATGTGCCAATATGATCAACTGAGACCAATATATATACATATTGTAGAATTCTGGAATATTTTGTCTCCTATTAAGTAGTTCAATCTTTTATTACTACTCGCCTTTACTCAACTTTTTAGAAATTGTAGCACATGGTAATGAACTCACAAATGTCTTTTAGGCCACTTTAATATTAAACACACTACTTGGAGTTTTTATGCCAAACTACTCTGTAAAAGAGAAGGAGTGTATATTTTATCTCAAAGCCATTTATACAGTAAGGTCTAGGGATTCCTTAATGAGCAGGCTGGTGTTCAGAACAGATTTTCTATCAAAGTGAAAACCAAAGTGTGAAGGAGAAAAGCTACAGATAAGCATACTAATAAGTGTTCACTCAGAACAAAGTTACAAATACTCCATTACAGATCCCAGGTAGTTGTTCAGAACGCAGCGAAAGAGAACTAGTAATGTTATTTTTCACATTACGCGATGTCACTTTTCTGCAAGAAAGGGAAGAAGGATTTGTTGGTTATAATGCAATGTTTTTTCTAACTCTTCTTCGGTTAGACGGAGTTAAAGATATATTGTAGTTCTACCTTCACTCAAAATACGATTTTCGTCAATTTCAGATGAGGCAGAAGAACCTGTTGGTAATATGTACACTAGTTCTAACTCTTCTCCAGCTGGATGGAGTCAGAGGAAGTGTCTCAGCATCCTCAGTATCAACACGATCTCACAATAATGAGACTCCGGAAGACAACGCTCGAGATGAGAAGATTTTTGCTTACTACACCTCTACTTCAATTACGAGATTAGTTACTACAACCATCACAGCAATTTCGACTTGCCTTTCCACGCCAACTGCAGGGTCTCCAGCTTGCGTTGGTCGCAGGAAGAGTATGAAAGCCTTACATCAACTGTAAGTTGATACTGCATGTATTATGCTCAGACACGTACGAATCAAACACAGATAGATTTCACCTTAACTTCTCTCTGGTTGAAAGTTCATTACAGGAGCAAGAAAGAAGTTGTGCTCTGTTTGAGTCGACTATAAATTCATGATGAAAGAATGCACAGATTTTTATTTTCATATGATCATATGCAAGTCACATGACAAAGACTGACCCATAAACTTAACAGTTATGGGAAAGACATTTATTCAGAGGCTTGTATGAATGATTATTTGAACATTCTTTGCATCAAATGTCGCTTTACAGTACACATTACAGTTATTTTAAAGAGAAAAAAAACTGTGCAATGGTTTGAATGATTCAATTAAGATTTTATGATGAGAAAATGAACTGTACATTGCTCTTACAAATTTATTGTATAGTAAAATCACAATGAAAGTCAGTACATATCTCTCCGGAATTGGTTGTAAATTTACAATGACTAAATCTGAATACAGAATAAAATAGACACAAAAAAAGACTTTTTTACTTCAGTGCCATATAACTAATTCGCATTATGACATCCCAAATCCATTCATGATATTATTGGTATTATGCAGAATAATTAAAGTAAAAAATTAAATCCTTCAGACACCACTTAGTTTATGCAATGTAAAGCTACAATATCGACAGTAAAGAATACATCATAATAATGTCCCATTCCACTCAACAATTTCAAAGTTAGAATCTCTAAATTTGAAGATTTGATTTACTTGACTCAAACTCAGGAGGGATTTAATCTTAAATGTATATTTATGCTCATATATCAATTATCTGTATTCTCACTTGTTAATTATTCATCAATTTGTGCAGACATTTCGCTCAAGATGTCGATGAAGAGGATTTCATAAGCTTGGACCCCAGTCAAGAAACGGATATATCTTCACCAAGGAACACGAGAGACGTTCATGAAGATAAAAATGGCGATCGAGAAGATCGAAAATTCACAATTTGGTCTACAAACTTTACAACCCTGACAGTCACTTCCACTTCAGCTCTTACTGGAACAACAGTTACAGCCACTCTGCTTTGTGTTCTCCCTGGAGCTGTAAATTCTTGTTTCTTAGGATAATGAAACAGTGCTCTTTTTGGTCTCCTAAAGTGTTGTGAAGTGTCGTTGATTGGAATTAGAAAGAAATAATGCTCTAGGTCTCTTAAAATTGTACCTTTGCCTATTCTTATCGATCACACAGAAGAGCAAAATCAAGCACGGTCAAGAATTCTATCATTATAATCCTGAAAATTTCCCTTAGGCTACATCCTGATCATATCATTATAAACATGATCTTAACTGCATAGTAATCCCTAGAGTGTACTATGTAGCCTGCATCAACTGCATATAAATAGTCCATTTTGATCAACAAAACAAGTCGTCTATAAGTTTTTAAATGTAACCTCTTTGTCTCACTATACCTTGTCACTGACATCGCACACATCAAGGCGGGAGTGAGACGAAGAGGTTACATTCTGAACATTTACAGAAGACTTATTTTATTGATAAAAATTGTCAATTTATATACAACTGGTGTGGGCTACATAGTGCATTCTGGGGGTTATTATACAGACAGCATCATGTCTTTAAAAATATGGTCAGGACGCAGCCTGAGGAATAATTTTAGGTTTATAAAGATAAGATCCTTGACCGAGCTTAATATCGATCCTATGTGGGATCGATAAGAAAAGGCGACAATACAAAGTACAGTGACTTTTTGTTGCTTGAGATAGGGAAGCAATGCTACTTTGGTCTTCTAAAGTGCTATGGTTCCATATTGCTTGAGATAAAGAGACCAATACAACTTTAAATCTCCTAAAGTGCCTTTTTGTTTCTTGGGATAAGAGACAATACACCAATTGTAATTTAGGCTCTCTAGTGCTGTGGTGTTTATACTGCGATAATAAGGCATTGATACTTTTGGTTATCTAAAGATCTGTAGTTTCCAGTGTCTTGGGATAAGAAATAGAGCTACTTTCAATCCTAAGGCACTCTAAATTTTTAATTATTTCGACATAAATAATATCACTCTTCGGCTCTTAAAGTGATGTGGCTTTATATGTTTTGCAATGAAAGTAATATTTCTTTAAGTTTCATATAGGGCTGAGGCTGTCTGTACCTTGTGATTAGAAGTAATTGTAATTTCAGGATCTCCTAAAGTGTTATGAGGCTGCTTATACCTTAGAAAAAGAAAGCGATACTTCTTTAAGTCTTTCAAAGAAATGTGTTTTCTATTTTCTTAGCGCTAAAAAGCACTCTTCCCCTAGACCTAAAATGGAGTGTGTTTTGTACTTTGAGATAAATAAGACCGTCTATTTGTACATGCCTCCATAAATGCATTGCATAGTGGGACAAGAAAGTTATAAGACATTTATTCCCCAATTTGCCATGGCTTCTTGGTTCTTGGAATATAATAAAGTCACTGCTTCTTTGCATCTCCTGTATCAGTCATCACAAAATTCTTTTTTTATTTTCGCATTCATGAAGTCATTAAATCGCTTACTCAAATCTACATATTTTAACAAAGCACGTACTCTCCAAAGCACGTACTCTGAGTTAAATACTTGCCTAGATACAATGCATCCTCTGAAGTCACTTAAAATACATCAACCAGCCTTCAAACAGTCTCAACAAAATCTTCATTTCAAAACGAACTAACCTGCAGGCTTAGCTACAAACACTGTTGATTCATGATGATAAACATGCATGGAAACTATATGTCTCAGACTGACTGACAAATTATGCCTAATGAAAGAACAAGTTATATATCTCATCTTAACAGCTGGTTCCTAGCATGAGTATTTATGTATTTACTTATGTGGTCACTGTGTTATCAACAGTTCCACTGATGACAAAATCAAGTTGTCTTATCTCTATTCCTAGCAACAGTCAATGAAATGCCTTTGTCCAGATTCTCCTCTATCTCCGAATCTTCTCATATTCATATACGGTCTCTTTTCTTCTTTGACCTATTGGAATATTATTTATTTAACATAAAATTTTATTATGTCAAGGACCTTCCCCACAATCACGATTAGACCAGGAAGCACATGAGATATATAATTCACTCATTCATTCAAGATCTTAAATATGGTTCCAAAATACGTGAAATATGATGTTGTACTGAACTCTATATTAAGATATTTGTACTCTCCTCTTAATGATTTTATTTCAGTCTTCTTAACATGTACAATAATGTTGATTGATTTATTTAACAATAAATGCATCTTTATGATACTGCATTATTATTATTATTATGATTATTATTATGATTATTATTATTATTATTATTATTATTATTATTATTATTATTATTATTATTATTATTATTATTATTATTATTATTATTATTATTATTATTATTATTATTATTATTATTATTATTATTATTATTATTATTATTATTATTATTATTATTATAATTATTATTATTATTATTATCATTATTATTATTATTATTATTATTATTATTATTATTATTATTATTATTATTATTATTATTATTATTATCATTATAATTATTATTATTATTATTATTATTATTATTATTATTATTATTATTATTATTATTATTATTATTATTATTATTATTATTATTGAGACTTCTGGGATGGGGTAATCATGCCCTTATCAAAGATGAAACTTGCAGAGAGACTTCTACCAGATACGAAAGAAGTAGATTTAATGGTCTACTCACTAAATGACTACCTAAGTAAAGGAAGAGAGGCAGAGAGAGACTATGAGAGGGACATCACCAGGAAGGCTAAAGAAAATCCCAAGCTTTTCCACAGCTTTATCAGAGGAAAACTGAAGGTAAAAGAACAGGTTTTGAGGCTTAAGAGAGCGGATGGAAGCATCACTGAGACGGATGAAGAGATCTGCAAAGCCTATATATATATATATATATATATATATATATATATATATATATATATATATATATATATATATATATATATATATATATATATATATATATATATATATATATATATATATATATATATATATATATTTATATATATATATATATATATATATATATATATATATATATATATATATATATATATATATATATATATATATACCTTCTAAATAGGTTTTTATCCATTCCAAGACATTTCCACCTATTCTAGCCATTGCTTGCAGCTTCCTAATAAGTCTCCCATGTGGAACAGTGTCAAACGCTTTCTGGAAGTCTAGAAATATGCAATCTGCCCAGCCCTCTCTTTCCTGTAATATTCGGCTTACCTCATCATAAAATGCTGATAAGTGTGTGTGTATGTGTGTGTGGGTGGGTGTATTTGAAATGCAATGCATATTTTCTTAAATGCGCATTACCCCTTATAAATTCTTTAATTGATAACTATCTTCTTTTGAAGTGACAAGCTTTTTTTTTAAATTAATTAAGAAAAAATTATTGCATTGGTAAAGTTGCAAACTCAAGTTAAACAAAAAATTAGACCATACTAATAGAAGAAAGTCACAATGACAAATTGATTTATTCTATTTATTTATTTATCTAACTATCTATCTATCTATCTATCTATCTATCTATCTATCTATCTATCAACAAGGAAAATGCCTGGAATAATATGACTATGCATTATTATGCTGTAGAATAAATGCCATAAGCCATTTTAAAGTTCTCTGCCATAATCCATGAAATTCTAAATTCGTATTTATGTTCGTCAGCCATTCGTTATCCTCATTAACAAGGCATATATGAGAAAGAAACGTCTATTAAATTGTTTGAATTCACATTTCATATCGCGAGATGAGCAGTGACGCAACAGAAGCAGCCGACAAAAGCCAGAATAAAAGACACAATAACAGTTTTTCCTTCCTTGTGCTTCCTTGTACTATAAATAGTAACTTGATAAAGAATGGAAGGAATAGTACGTGATTTACATATCGTGAAGGAATTTTTTCAATGGTAAGGAACTGTATCTAGCTCCCACGCAAGATGTCCCAGAGTTCAACTCCCCCAAAGGCACCATCCTAGTACTTCTTGTCTCTGTCGAAACCCAACCGAGTATAAGAAAGGGTGGATATTGTTGTCCCTCGGTTGGTTTTCCATGTCAAAGCAGCGGAACCAATTAGAATACCAAGTTAAATTGGGGAAATGACAAGCCTGGTTAGCACGGGGCGTTAGGAAGAGTATCCAGTCCAAAGAGCCTAACTCCAACGTGTCACTATTCGATTGGGGACTACTTGTGACATATTAAATGGTAAAGAAAAGGGTCATATGGCTTCGATTGCGGTACAGTATCTTCACGGGCTCTGCGGACAAATATCGTCTTTCCTCATTCTTTCACAGAAAAAAAAATAGAAAAAATCCACTCCAATTCTAATGTCTTTTCTAAATTTCTCCTAAATAATCATGACATGGGCGTGTAAATATTGCTTAAACTATTAAGCTATGTTCATCTTACACTGTAACTGCACTGATCTAAGAGTTCATGGGCCAGCATTAGAGAACGTCATATTTTCAGCCACAGATGTATACAAAACGTTGATGGAGTTAGATGCTCATAAAGCTACAGGTCCTGATGATATATCCCCTTATGTACAGTAATTAAGAAATGAGCTAATCCAATATCGGTGGCACTATGCATCATATCTGAAAAGTCCCTGGCATCTGGGGAGATTCCAAGATGCTGGAAACAACGAACGTCGTGCCTATCTTCAATAAGGGAAGGAGGGATAGCTCTAAATTATAGGCCTGTTTCCTTGACCAGCATAGCTTGCAAAGTTATGGAGAAACTACTAAGAAAACACATCTCTCTTCACTTGGAATTCTTCAACTTTTGTCACTGAGAGAACATGGCTTTAGAGAAGGCAGATCAACAATAACAAATGTATTAGAATATTGTGTTGAGGTAAGCCGGATCTTACAGGAAAGAGAGGGCTGGGTGGATTGTATAATCATAGACTTCAAGAAGGCATTTGATACGATCCCACAAGAGAGAGTTATTAAGAAACTGCAAGAAATGGTAAGAATAGGTGAAAATGTCTTGAAATGAATAAAAACTTACTTAGAAGGAAGGGAACAAAGGGATAGAGTAAGACAATAAGTGTCTGAATGGAGAAGGGTTAGTATTGGGGTTCCACAGGGTTTAGTTCTTTCGTTCCTTGTATATATATATATGACCTGAAAAAGTCTGTAGCTTAATTTCCGAATATGTTTACAGATGATGCAAAGACTGTAAGGAAAGTAACAAACGAAAACAGTGGTAGAGAACTTTAAGATCTAAATAGTTTGCATGAGTGGTCAGAAAAGTGGCTAATGAAATTCATGTTGGCAGAATTGTCTCCGGGAATGCATATAAATGGCATAGTGAGGGCAACATATCCTTTCTTGGCAAAGGAAAGGGTCGCCTTCGGAAACATGGACAAGTAAATGTTCAGAAATATTTATGTAACTTATGTGAGGCCAAAACTTGAATATCCCGCTCCCTTTTGGAATTCACACCTAAAAAAAAAACCACATAAATAAGCAGGAAATTGTTCAAAGACATGCCACGAAACTGGCGCCAAAAATAAACAACCTCAGTTATGAGGAGAGACTGATGAAATTAGACTTACCAACACTCGAAGCTAGAAGAATGAGGGGGCATATGGTTTTGACTGAGTGGATAGAGATCGATATTTTGATATGGCTGGCTCTAGAACTAGAGGTCATAGTTTGAAGCTTCTAATGAAAACCTCTTTGCAGGATTTAAAGAAGAACTTTTTTAGTGTAAGTGTAGTTGATCATTGAAAGTCACTAAACAAACAAACAAAACAAACAAACTTTATTTCCATTTCAATACAATGGGTATTCGTCAGCCAGGGCAAGCCCCAACCCCCCACTGTGGTGTCCACCCACAGCAGTTCCTGCCAGTAAACAGCTTAAACTCTCGGTCTTGGGCGGGAACCGATCTTTCGACCTCGTGAATGCAAAGCCAGCGCGTTACCACTGTACTAAGCGAGGAGGTAGTTAATGCCAACTCATTTCATAGTGTTAAGGACAAATATGGTAAGTATCAGTGAGTACAAAAATGGAACAGACCAGGAGGTGGGGAGTTACGAGCATATGGCTCTTTCTAGTAAGCACAATTAGGTAATTGCCCTTTACTTGTCTAAATGTACAGCTAAGCATGTTTCTTGAAGGTAATCACAGACACTGCAGAGAGTTTGTCGTATTATTAGTATTATTACTATTTTTATAATCGTAGTCACCGTGGCTCGAGCGGTAGCGTCCGCGACTCAGAGGCGTCAGGTTGAGGGTTCGCACCCCGTCACGGTCTGAGATTGGCAAAGGCATACACTCAGGGTGAGGATTACATCTGCCAAAACAAGTCCTTGGCAAGAAGGCAACCATCCTAGCCCTTGGTAGAAAAGGGAGTCCGTGACGTAAAGCCGGAACATATTATTATTATTATTATTATTATTATTATTATTATTATTATTATTATTATTATTATTATTATTATTATTATTATTATTATTATTATTATTATATTCCTGTTTTTCATTATTATCAAAATTATTA
>JAXCGZ010022705.1:0-12500 GCA_037179515.1 Halocaridina rubra | reverse complement strand
CATTTGTATAAATACTAAATCTATTTGTGTCTTATTTTACGTCATTTTTATCTATTTTCCGATATAAGTTTCTGATTTCATGTACAGTATATACTAATCTATGTAGCGAACTAACTCTCTCTCTCTCTCTCTCTCTCTCTCTCTCTCTCTCTCTCTCTCTCTCTCTCTCTCTCTCTCTCTCTCTCTCTCTCTCTATCTATCTATCTATCTATCTATCTATCTATCTATCTATCTATATATTTATTTATCTATCTATCTATCTATCTATCTATCTATCTATCTATCTATAATGTGATAGTGGAATGACATCCATACATTCACCTCCTATAGCAGTTACCATGAGACTGTCGCACTTTGGAAAATCTTGCTCGAGCTTTCTTATTAAACGTCTCGGAACCCACTTTAGGTGATACCTTAATGCTGAGGAAAAGTGGATCCTAAATTATAATTCCATTTAGTTCCTTTACCTGTGCAGTTCGCGTTGACAATTTATTTATCAATTAGGGCTTTTTTTTCAAAAATATATAGTCCTGGATGACTGATTATCTATTATATGCCGGTACAAATATGGAAATGGCAATATTGGAACCATTATTCAGTTTCATCCTAAAATTGTTACATATGCTGGAGGGGTAGCAGTGGTGCTTTTTTTATTTTTACCGTCACCCGAAAATGATAACAGACACAATTTAATACAGAGACTCTAGAACGAAGCATTATATTCCCGATGGATCTTAACATTTATTGTCTCTTTGACCTGGTTCACATGGTGATAGGACAGCAGTAGTGTGTGTCCCACTGGAGGAAAATACGTGAAGAATTAGTCTACCAGGAAAAATTATACTAAAACCTTAAAAACGTAGGAATAAGGAAGTTTCTGTATGACTTAAAACGCGTATATAACGGGTACTAAATACGCACACATACAGCACTTGTATTGGAAAGACTTAGTGTGTATCTTTCAGAGGTCAGTTTAAGAAACAAAATGGCGGATTTCCCTTGGGTCCAGGACTAAGCCTAGGCCTATCATATGATGAAGTGGATATATTTTTATTTTATACAAATGTTTTATCAACAGATTAATACGTGATGTCAAACTGTGTTTTTGTGAACTGATATTGCTTGAAGATAAGGGCTTTTGTCGTGGTTTTAGTGAATTTTCCAATTCCTTATGTATTCAGAGACTAACCAGAGGTGTTCATCATAATGGTATAATTAAACATCTGTTTGACTTAAGAAATCAAATTAATTTTCCATTACACAAGATACATTCAAATATTTGACCTACATATATATATATATATATATATATATATATATATATATATATATATATATATATATATATATATATATATATATATATATATATATATATATAATCACATCTTTCGGCTTCTCCCTGCAGAGGTCGCCACAGCAGATCAATCGTCTCCATATCACTCTGTATCCTTTGTCCTTCTTTGTCAAACCACACACTCTCATGTCCTCCCTCACCATATCCATAAATATCCTCTCTGACCTGCCTCTCCCCCTCTTGCCTGGCAGTTCCATCCTCAGAAGCCTTTTCGCAAAGTACTACTCATCCCTACTCAGTACTTGCCCAAACCATTTCAGTCTCGCCTCTCTCACCGTGTCCCCAAATCGTCTTAACTGCGCTTTTCCTCTAATATAGCTACTCATTCTTTATTCTGTCTAACCTTGTCACACCCAGAGAAAATAGCAGCATCTTCGTTTCTGCCACCTCCTGTCTTTGTGAGTGAGATTTGTTTCCCAGCCATACAACGTAGCTGGTCTTTCTACTGTCTTGTAAATTTTACCTTTCACTTCTGCAGAAATAATTTTATCACACGTAACTCCTGTCACATTACGCCACCCACTCCAATTTGCCTGCACTATTTTCTTCACCTCTTTATCACATTCTTCATTCCTTTGAACAGTTAACCCCAAGTATTTAAACTCATCCTCCTTTCCCACCTCTTTGCCTTGCAACCTCACCCCTCCACCACCCTCCATAGCGTTCACACCCATGTATTATGTCTTGCTCCTGCTAACTTTTATTCTCCCTCTCTCCATGCATGACTATCACTCTCCCTCTCTCCTGTGCATGGCTTTAATTCCAGTTATCTCCAGTGCATACCTCCATCTCTCCAAGCTCACCTCAATCTGTTGCCTACTCTCGATACAGATCATAATGTACTTTGCAAACATAATAGTCCATGGTGACTCCTGTCTGATCTCGCTCGTCAACCTGTCTATTAATATTTCAATCATGAAAGGAATTAGAGGCTCGATCTTTGATGCCCTCCCATCCTTAAATTGAACCAATTCATCAGTCATGCTGCACACCTCACCGTTGCCACACTGCCCTCATACATACCCTGCAACAGCTTCACATACTTCTCTGCTTTTTACATTACCACAAGTCCATTCTTGGCACCTTATCACACGCCTTCTCTAAATCCACAAATATGCTCTGTCTCTCAGGACTGTGATGCTTGATAAAGGGACACAGTAAAGGTGCCTTATGCTCTTCATTTCCTTTTGTTTTTAGTGGCAAACAAAATAGTATAAATAACCTTCATTATATTGTGAAGATGACGAGAGTTGTGAGCATAGAGTTCTTTCCCATGAAAACAATAAGATACATTAGGTAAAGCACACACACAATGCAACGAATCTGGTTGCAGATATATGCAACCTCAGTTATGAGGAAAGGCTGAGGGAGTTAGAGTTACCATCTTTCGAAGCTAAAATGAAGATGTGGAATATGGTAACGTTCTTTAAATTCTTTAATAGTTTTGACAAAGTGGATAGGGAGCAATACTTTGATATGGTTGGTTCTAGAACCAAAGGTCATTTTGTGAAGTTTCATAGGAAAATCTCTGTAGGCAGTAAGGAAGTACTTTTTAGTGTAAGAATGTTTGACATTTGTAATTCGCTATGTGAGGAAACAGTAAATGCTAATTGAAATCATAATTTAAATGATATATAAGTGCTAATGATTAAAAAAATGAAAGCAAACAGGTGTTAGTCTATTGTATCAGTGAGACAACATGGTCTCAGCGACAGCATGTCCACATTAATAATATTACTAGAATTATATGATGTGGTAAGCCTGATCTATTAAGAAAGAGAAGAAAGAAGAGGCTGGACTTAGATTATCAGAAGGCATCTTATATAATCCCACATGGCAGAATTATGAAGCAGTTGTAAGTAATGGCAGGAATAGGTGGAAATACCTAGGAGTGGATAAAATTTTATATGGAAGGAAGGGAACAGAGGGTCAGAGTAAGACCCTCTGCTTTTGGAGTAGAGAAAACTTATTTAGAAGGAAAGGAAAGAGGGTCAGAATAAGATATGCGTGTCTGACTAGAAAAAAGGTTAACACTGGAGTTCCACAGGGGTCAGTTTTAGGGCCACTTCTGTTCCTTATATCTTTAAATGACCTGCCAGATTCTGTAGATGCATTTTCAAATATATTTGCTGATGATGCATAGATGGTGATGAATGTAAAAGACAAAAATAATGGCAGAGCAATTCAGGAAGACCTAATTAGTCTGTATGAGTGGTCAGACCAGTGGCTGATGAGATTCAATACTTCATACTGTAAAGTAATGAGAATGGGGAAGAGTTCAAGAAGATTTTGGTTTGGGTACTCCATAGCAGGTGTAGGACTTAAAGAGATAGAGAATGAAAGAGATATAGGGGTAAAAGTAATGGTGGATTTGTCTCCGGAAGTGCATATATATTGTATAGTAAAAGTTGTATATGCTTTCCTAGCTAACATTAAGGTGGCCCTCAGGCACATGCACAAGGAAATGTTCAGAAATATATATATCACTTATGTGAGACCAAAGCTTGAATATGCAGCACCCTCTTGAAATCCACACTTGCAAGGACAATATCAGTAAATTATAGAAAGTTCAAAGTCATACTACGAAGCTGGTGATAGAGATACGTAATTTCATTTATGAAGACAGGCTCAGGGAATTAGAGTTGCCATCATTTGAAGCAGGGGGGATATGATGATTGTTTTTAATTTCCTTCATGGTTTAGACAGAGTGGATAGGGATTGATATTTTGACATGGTTGGCTCTTGAACTAGAGGTCATGCATTGGCATTTGCAAGAAAACTTTTCAGAAAACGATTTAAGTGTTTTTTTAGTGTAAAAATAGTGATAATTGGAATTCTCAAAGCGAGTACACAGAAATTGTTAAATGTATTCATAGTTTCAGGACAAATATGATAAGGGTCAGCGAAAAGCCAGTTAGGAGATGGGGACTTACGTGGGTAGGGCTCTTTCCCGTAAGCACAATTAGTTAGAGTTAATTACACTTACATACCAACATGCGTATATATATATATATATATATATATATATATATATATATATATATATATATATATATATATATATATATATATATATATATATATATATATATATATATGTATGTATATATGTGATTACCTAATTGTGTTTACGGGAAAGAGCCCAAAGCTCGTATCTTCCCGTCTCCTCATCGGTTCCATTTTATACTTAGTGATGCTTATCATACCTGTCCTTAAAACTATAGATTGAGATAGCATTAACTACCTCCTCGCTTAGCCAATTCCAATTATCAACTACTCTTACACTAAAAAAGTATTTCCTTACATCCTGCAAAGAAGTTTTCTTACCAAGCTTCAAACTATGACCTCTAGTTCTAGAGCCAGCCATATCAAAATATCGATCCCTATCCACTCTATCATAACCATGAAGGAATTTAAAGACGGTCACCATATCCCCCCTCAATCTTCTAGCTTCGAGTGATGGTAAGTCTAATTCTCTCAGCCTCTCATCATAACTGAGATTGCGTATTTCTGGCACCAGTTTCGTGGCATGTCTTTGAGCTTTTTCAAGTTAGCTAGGTGCTTTTTCAAGTGCGGATTCTAAAAGGGGGCTGCATTTTCGAGTTTTGGCCTCACATAGGTTACATAAACATTTCTGAACATTTCCTTTGTCCATGTGCCTGAAGGCTACCCTTACATTTGATAAGAATGCATATGCTGCCCTTACTATGCCATTTATATGTATTTCTGGAGACAAATCTGCCAGTATGTTTACTCCTAGATCTCTCTCATTTTCTGTCTCTTGAAGTTGTACTCCAGCCACCGAGTAGTCAAGCTTGGGCCTTCTTGCACTTGTACCCATTCTCATTACCTTACATTTTGAAGTATAGAATTTCATTAGCCACTTTTCTGACCACTCATGCAGACTATTTAGATCTTCCTGAAGTTCTCTACCATTGTTCTCGTTTCCTACTTTCTAAACAATCTTTGCATCATCTGCAAACATATTCATGAATGAATTTACAGACTCTGGTAGGTCATTTACATATACAAGGAACAAAAGTGGCCCTAAAACTGAACCCTGTGGAACTCCACTACTAACTCTTCTCCATTCAGACATTGAGTGTCTTACTCTAACCCTCTGTTCCCTTCCTTCTAAGTAAGTTTTTATCCATTCCAAGACATTTCCACCTATTCTAGCCATTGCTTGCAGCTTCCTAATAAGTCTCCCATGTGGAACAGTGTCAAACGCTTTCTGGAAGTCTAGGAATATGCAATCTGCCCAGCCCTCTCTTTCCTGTAAGATTTGGCTTACCTCATCATAAAATTCTAATAAGTTTGTTACTGTTGATCTACCTTCTCTGAAGCCATGTTGCCTCACTGACATAAATTTGAAGGATTCCAAGTGAAGAGAGATATGTTTCCTTAATAATTTCTCCATAACTTTGCAAACTATGCTGGTCAATGAAAATTTTTCTTCTCTTTTTCATTCTTTCCTTATTTAACCTTCTTGCCTCTTCCAACAAGTTTTTGATCTTTCCCATCTCTTCCTGTGTTCTGTATCGTCTAATGAACACTTCTTTGTGTGTGTGTGTGATATATATATATATATATATATATATATATATATATATATATATATATATATATATATATATATATATATATATATATATATATATATATATATATATATATATGCTGTTCCGGTTTTACGTCACGGACTCCCTTTTTAACCAAGGGCTAGGACGGTTGCCTTCTTGCGAAGGACTTGCTTCGGCAGATGTAATCGTTACCCTGAGTGCATGCCCTTGCTAACCTCAGACCGTGACGGTGCGCGAACCCTCGACCTGACGCCTCAGAGTCGCGGATGCTACCGCTTGAGCCACGGTGACTACATATATATATATATATATATATATATATATATATATATATATATATATATATATATATATATATATATATATACACACACACAAGAGCTATATTCCCCCTTATGAGAGGGGTTTCTGAGTCAAAGCAAAATATCTTGACCCTTTGCGGGAAACAATATACTATCTATATATATATATATATATATATATATATATATATATATATATATATATATATATATATATATATATATATATATATATATATATATATATATATATATATATATATATATATATATATATATATATATATATATATATATATATATATATATATATATATATATATATATATATATATATATATATATATATATATATATATATATATATATATATATATATATATATATATATATATATATATATATATATATATGTATATATATATATATATATATATATATATATATATATATATATATATATATATATATATATATATATATATATATATATATATATATATATATATATATATATATATATATATATATATATATATATATATAAATATATATATGTATATATATATATATATATATATATATATATATATATATATATATATATATATATATACATACTATATCTATGCAGTATATTATTCATCTATTCATTCATTTTTATTAAAGCACAATGACGCCTTCCAAAGTGCTGTTCACCACTATCCTTGCGTCAGCTGCATTCCTTGCACATACTGCATCTGCCTCCGATGAAGACGTCCAGCGAATGGGAAGGATCTTTGCCTATTACTCAACTACTTCTGTAACCAAATTGACAACTACAACCATCACCAGACTCTCCACTTGTCTGTCTTCTAGTGCTTCTATTGTTAACTGCCAAGGGCGTAAGAAGAGGGCTGTCTCTACGTAAGTATTTAATTTCTGGTTAACTGTAGACGACAATGGTGAGTGTGTGTGAGTTTTAATAAAGGACTGTCTATAGAGAGCCATAGAACGGCTGGAGTGGGGTTTCTGAATTCTGTTAAGCACCAGACAATATGGTTGAGTATGAAGACCCTATATAGACAACCTTGGAGACTTGGGTTGGATTTCAGAGGTTACATAGTTATCTCTATGTAAGTTGTGTGGCTTTTAAGAATTCTTATTGCTATCCAGTTAGCTGGATTTCAAAGAAGAGTATTCCAAAGTGCACTTGGTTGGGTTTTAGAGACTATATATTATTCCATACGAAGAGATAGGCTGGGTTTGAGACTCTATAGTTCATAGGTTGGGCTTTAGAGGCCGTTTAGCACACTACTAAGGGACTGATTGTGCTTCAGAGACTATTTAGTATGTTACTTGGAGTTCCATTGGATTTCAAGAATTATTTAGAATGCCATGGAATGATGATTCAAATTTGTATTATTATTTAGTAAACTGAACAAACGTTGCATGGGCTTTGAGAAATTGATTCACTAACCCAAGGGGTAATAGGTTGAGTTTTAGAGACTATTAATCTAGGGGAAGAGAGGTGAAGTTATTGAAAATATTTAGTCATTACTAAAAGATCAGTTGGAGTTTAGAGATCATTTTATTAAAGTACAGTGGTAACGCGCTGACTTCGCATTCACGAGGTCGAAAGATCGGTTCCCGTCCAAGACCGAGAGTTTAAGCTGTTTCCTGGCAGGTACTGCTGTGGTTGGGCACAACAGTGGGGGGTTGGGGCTTGCCCCGGGTGACGAATACCCATTGTATTGTAATGGAAATAAAGGTTTATTATTATTATTATTATTATTATTATTATTATTATTATTATTATTATTATTATTATTATTATTATTATTATTATTATTATTATTATTATTATTATTATTATTATTATTATTATTATTATTATTATCATTATTATTATTATTATTATTATTATTATTATTATTATTATTATTATTATTTAGTAAACTTCTTGGAGACTGGTTGGGTTACTGAGACTAGCTAGTAAACTACTAGGAAATTGGGTGGTTTTCATGCACTATTGATACTAGGTGGAGATTGTTTAGACTTTATAAGCTATTTGGTATGCTATTGGGTGGTTAGAAGCCTTAGTAAACTACCAGGAAATCTGTTAGAGAGACTGGTGCAGATGTTGTGGTACTGGGCATGTTCTGTATGTAGGTTGACCAAAACCTAAATAATGCACATGATTGATAAAATGCTTTTATACATAATCATGATAAATTACTGAGGAATGCATTTAAGAAATACATTATTGAAAGGTATATTTCCATGTCCTATTACAACTAAGATGAACTTTTATCTCTCCAGGTTAATCGAAGCCGATCTCGACCAGGTGAAAGAAAATGAGTTGACTGGAAGCCTGGAAGAAGATTTTAATACAGACCACATAGAAAAACGTGATGCCTCTTCCAGGTCTGGCAGAAAACTGACTATATGGTCAACCAACTTCACGACTATTACTATCACTTCGACATCCGTCCTCGCTTCAACTACTGTGACTGCTACTGCTCTTTGCAACTATCCAGGACTGACTATCTCTTGCTACGTGTGAGACTATGGAAAAAGGGTATAAGAATAGGCCAGCCCGACTAGACATGAATTAAGGAACTTATATAATAGACACCTGCTAAAGACCCTCATCTTGGGAGACTCAGAATTTGGCTATGCAGCGGGGCGAACCGTTTAAAACAGTTTCCAACTTAGAATTAGAGTATAAAAAGATATTGGCAGTAAGAGAGTTCACTATAAGGAATTTGTGCATTTTACTTATAACAGTCCAAGACTTTCACACCATATAAATTGCATATTCATGAAGTTTATTTGCAGCATTTCGAAATCCATTATGTTGTATTTTACGGCAAATATAATGCTTGAAGACACGATATATAGTGTAAAAGTCTTGGAATCTTATTATTATTATTATTATTATTATTATTATTATTATTATTATTATTATTATTATTATTATTATTATTATTATTATTATTATTATTATTCATTATTATTATTATTATTATTATTATTATTATTATTATTATTATTATTATTATTATTATTATTATTATTATTATTATTATTATTATTATTAATATATATATATATATATATATATATATATATATATATATATATATATATATATATATATATATATATATTATAGGTTTCATCCCACACTGGATTTTATACATTGTAAAAGATATACGCTGCTATGTACTACAAACATAATTTTTAAAAAAGTTTTTATATAAAAAGATAATTCTCAGCCATTCTCAGAAATAGTACTAGCACTATTTAAAGTCACTTTTCACACTTCAGTTTCTAGGTTTAACTGAGAAATAAGTTTATACAATTATGATATGGGTTAGAAGTCAAATATTTTGAAATCCAGGAAATAAATATATATGACATAGGTATAAAGAGCTTGATGCTGGCTTACTCCATAACTGCATCTTTATGGAATTGCTAATTCTCAGTAGCTTAGTGAATACTAGTGTGATAATACTCAGAATTTACAGCCTGTTGCCTCTCCTGACAACACTGCCTCTCCATTAATTGGCACTTGAGTTGAGATGCCTTGGTGCCATGCTTGTTGGATTGAATATCGTTTATAAAATCCAGTCATGACACAACTTTTTTTTTCATTTTTGCTGCAATTCAAGAGTTTAAAGAATATTAAAGAACCATTCAAAATCATATTCTGTAAAGCCAGTGAGATGCTTAACAAAGATCTGTCTTGATATGAGAAGTACCACATGCTTTCCCATTGTCAAATGACAAAGTACTGCCGGTTTAAGAAAGAAAACAGATACAGAAAACTTGGTATATATAAAAGTAGTTTATTTGGATGTTGTCGATCTGCCATGAGTAAACCGAGAAGATGTCATGATTATGGCCAGATTTCTTAAACAGCGTAAACCTAGGATACCATATTGCTAGTTAGATAGACACACACAAATGGATTTTATAAACGCATCTGACGCGGTTCTGTGTATGGCTTGGATCCCGTCATGGGGGGATCCTAGCCATACACAGAACCGCGTCAGATGCGTTTATGAAATCCATTTGTGTATGTTGAGCTAACTCACAATATGGTATCCTAGGTTTACACTGTTTAAGAAATCTGGCCGATGTCAACATTACTGCCTTCTATGGCAATATTGCCACTTACTAATTTCCATGGCACATTCTTCCTTAATTCAACATGAATGTATTAATCTTTATAATCTATGCATAGGCTTTTAACTAGATCATTATAACTAGCATAATGATATAGTCGATATTACAATGGAAAAATTATTTATTTGTGTTGCTCAGATAATCACACGTATGTATATACTGTAATTATGTTGTCAATTAAATAAAATTGTTGAAATCATTTAAGCCATTTTTTTCCTCATTGCTGTTAAAAATCTGTTCTTATGGACTTTTGATTCTCAATGTTTTATTAGAATTGAGCTATTTATCAACTCTGGAAATTTATATATATTCTTAGAATTCTCGTATCGTGAAAAAGTATTTGTTACAAATATGTCAATGATAATATACTTTTCAAATGTACATTCTTCTTGTTCCATAATGCGTTCAGAAGTTACTATCTTGTTATTATTGGTGCTCTTCTTCTTCTTCTTCTGTAGTTTTTCCTACGTATAATTATATGGTGTTTGTTTCTCATTTGATTTTGGTTCGGAGTAATGTGACCAGATGCCTTTCATGACACCAATACCCACACCATTGTTCCGGATTAAGAGGGGAGCACCAAGTTTTACCAGCTTGCCCCTGCCCAGGTGTGATTCTCTCTCTCTCTCTCTCTCTCTCTCTCTCTCTCCTCTCTCTCTCCTCTCTCTCTCTCTCTCCTCTCTCTCTCTCTCTCTCTCTCTCTCTCTCAACAATAAATTATTAAGGTGTTCATTGAGACGTCAAAAATACGTTAACATATTTAATCATATACATGAGGCTGAGAATATGAGTATTTTCGTCAATAGATAAACATATCAGTATATTCTTAATATAAAGCCAAAGTGGTTTTTCGAGTTTTGCGTGTGTGTATAGATAGATAGATAGATAGATAGATAGATAGATAGATAGATAGAGAGAGAGAGAGAGAGAGAGAGAGAGAGAGAGAGAGAGAGAGAGAGAGAGAGAGAGAGAGAGAGAGAGAGAGAGAGGAGAGAGAGAGAGAGAGAGAGAGAGAAATAAATTTCTTAAATTAACATACTAAGAATTACAGACAGTATATGGAAACAGCCATAAAGAGACTCAGGAAAAAATAATGAAAGTAGCCCAATTGAGTCTTAAGACTATTGGTTGATGTCTTGGAAAAAGAAATAAAGAAAATGAGGTTTGGAATATGTGCTAAGATAATAACTGGAGTAACTCATATTGAGGAGGTAACAGAAGTTATAATGACGAAAAACTACTAAAGATTTAAAAGAAATAATGACGGCCACGGATATGAAGAGTGAGAAAAAGAAGAGAGAAATATCGGAGAAGTGATCAGAGGAGATTAATAGAGGAGAATGCTGAAAGGAATTTTCGTGAGGAGAGAAAATGAAATATCCAAAATTAGCCTTTGTATGATGGGGGTTCTGGTTTGTACACATTTTTAGAACTATTTTAGGAACAAAGCAATATTATTTAACTGTAGTAGGAACAAAACAATATCATTTAACAATAGTAAGAACAAAACAATATTATATGTTTCATTCTACACGTGCTGTATATTCAATTATTCTTGAATTCAATTTTTTTGGTAGAAAATATACCCAGTCTTTTATTCTAATAAATTACTATTAATATGAGAGAAAGTTTTTGAAGTTGATGATACTAGGAAAAGACAAATACTAAGGACAAGACAATTAATCTATAAATAGTGTTACCTCATCATTCGCTTCTGTTTCCTTGCCCAAAATGGGATCAAAATAACGTGTAGTGAACTTTCAAAAGGTAATTTCGTCAAAACAAAAGCAATTACGTCTATTGCAAACTCTACCAGATGAATATTAAGAACACGCTTGTGAGATACCAGGTACCAAACAGAGTGCAGAAGCTGTGACCGTGGTACTTGGTAAAATTGAAGTGGATGTGATTGTTAGAGTGGTGTAAGCTGTTGACCAAATAGTTAAATTCCTTTCTTCACGAGCCTCGGAGATTTCTTCCTCTACATGTGGGATGAGGACTTGATCTGACTGACTGCTGTTGAGGTCCAATCCTCTTTCGTAATTCAAATCCAACTGCCTGAAATTAAATGAAAAAAAATAATAT
>JAXCGZ010022704.1:170000-174595 GCA_037179515.1 Halocaridina rubra | reverse complement strand
TGTGTGTGTGTGTGTGTGTGTGTGTGTGTGTGTGTGTGTGTGTGTGTGTGTGTGTGTGTGTGATTACCAAATTATGATTACCTAATTGTGTTTACGGGAAAGAGCCTAAGCTTGTATCTTCCCGTCTCCTGATCGCTTCCATTTTATACTTAGTGATACTTATCATACCTGTCCTTAAAGCTATGGATTGAGATAGCATTAACTACCTCCTCGCTTAGCCAATTCCAGTTATCAACTACTCTTACACTGAAAAAGTATTTCCTTACATCCTGCAAAGAAGTTTTCTTACGAAGCTTCAAACTATGACCTCTAGTTCTAGAGCCAGCCATATCAAAATATCGATCCCTATCCACTCTATCATAACCATGAAGGAATTTAAAGACTGTCACCATATCCCCCCTCACTCTTCTAGCTTCGAGTGATGGTAAGTCTAATTCCCTCAGCCTCTCATCATAACTGAGATTGCGTATTTCTGGCACCAGTTTCGTGGCATGTCTTTGAACTTTTTCAAGCTTAGCTATGTGCTTTTTCAAGTGTGGATTCCAAAAGGGGGCTGCATATTCGAGCTTTGGCCTCACATAGGTTACATAAATATTTCTGAACATTTCCTTGTCCATGTGCCTGAAGGCTACCCTTACATTTGATAAGAATGCATATGCTGCCCTTACTATGCCATTTATATGTATTTCTGGAGACAAATCTGACAGTATGTTTACTCCTAGATCTCTCTCATTTTCTGTCTCTTGAAGTTGTACTCTAGCCACCGAGTAGTCGAGCTTGGGCCTTCTTGCACTTGTACCCATTCTCATTACCTTACATTTTGAAGCACTGAATTTCATTAGCCACTTTTCTGACCACTCATGCAGATTATTTAGATCCTCCTGAAGTTCTCTACCATTGTTCTCGTTTCCTACTCTCTTCACAATCTTTGCATCATCTGCAAACATATTCATGAATGAATTTACAGACTCTGGTAGGTCATTTACATATACAAGGAACAAAAGTGGCCCTAAAACTGAACTCTGTGGAACTCCACTACTAACTCTTCTCCATTCAGACACTGAGTGTCTTACTCTAACCCTCTGTTCCCTTCCTTCTAAGTAAGTTTTTATCCATTCCAAAACACTTCCACCAATTCTAGCCATTGCTTGCAGCTTCCTAATAAGTCTCCCATGTGGAACAGTGTCAAACGCTTTCTGGAAGTCTAGGAATATGCAATCTGCCCAGCCCTCTCTTATCTGTAAGATTCGGCTTACCTCATCATAGAATTCTAATAAGTTTGTTTCTGTTGATCTACCTTCTCTGAAGCCATGTTGCCTTACTGACAAAAAGTTGAAGGATTCCAAGTGAAGAGAGATATGTTTCCTTAGTAGTTTCTACAAAACTTTGCAAATTATGCTGGTCAAGGAAACTGGTCTATAGTTTAGAGCCGGATCCCTCCTTCCCCTTTTGAAGATAGGTATCACATTTGCTTCTTTCCAGCATCTTGGAATCTCCCCTGACTCCAGTGACTTTTTAAATATGATACTTAGTGCCAATGATATTGAGTTTGCACACTTTTTAAGCACATGAGGGGATATGTCATCAGACCTGTAGCTTTATGAACATCTAAATCCATCAGCGCTTTGCATACCTCTGTGGCTGTAAGGTTGATGTTCTCTAATACCGGCCCTTGAGCTTCTATCTCTGCAATCTGAGGGGGTGGGGTATTTTCTACTGTAAATACTGACAGAAACTCCTTGTTCAATTCTTTGCAGATCTCTTCATCCATCTCAGTGATGCTTCCATCCGCTCTCTTTAGCCTTAAAGCCTGTTCATTTACCTTCAGTTTTCCTCTGATAAAGCTGTGGAAAAGCTTGGGACTTTCTTTAGCCTTCCTGGTGATGTCCCTCTCATAGTCTCTCTCTGCCTCTGTGTGTGTGAGTGATTACCTAATTGTGATTACCTAATTGTGTTTACGGGAAAGAGCCCAAAGCTCGTATCTTCACGTCTCCTGATCGGTTCCATTTTTAGACTTAGTGATACTTATCGTACCTGTCCTTAAAACTATGGATTGAGATAGCATTAACTACCTCCTCGCTTAGCCAAATCCAATTATCAACTACTCTTACACTGAAAAAGTAGTTCCTTACATCCTGCAAAGAAGTTTTCTTACGAAGCTTCAAACTATGATCTCTAGTTCTAGAGACAGCCATATCAAAATATCGATCCCTATCCACTCTATCATAACCATGAAGGAATTCAAAGACTGTCACCAAATCCCCCCTCAATCTCATAGCTTCGAGTGATGGTAAGTCTAATTCCCTCATCCTCTCATCATAACTGAGATTGCGTATTTCTGGCACCAGTTTCGTGGCATGTCTTTGAACTTTTTCAAGCTTAGCTATATGCTTTTTCAAGTGTGGATTCCAAAAGGGGGTTGCATATTCGAGTTTTGGCCTCACATAGGTTACATAAATATTTCTGGACATTTCCTTGTCCATGTGCCTGAAGGCTACCCTTACATTTGATAAGAATGCATATGCTGCCCTTACTATGCCATTTATATGTATTTCTGGAGACAAATCTGACAGTATGTTTACTCTTAAATCTTTCTCATCTTCTGTCTCTTGAAGTTGTACTCCAGCCACCGAGTAGTCAAGCTTGGGCCTTCTTGCGCTTGTACCCATTCTCATTACCTTACATTTTGATGTATTGAATTTCATTAGCCACTTTTCTGACCACTCATGCAGACTATTTAGATCTTCCAGAAGTTCTCTACCATTGTTCTCGTTTCCTACTCTCTTCACAATCTTTGCATCATCTGCAAACATATTCATGAATGAATTTACAGACTCTGGTAGGTCATTTACATATACAAGGAACAAAAGTGGCCCTAAAACTGCACCCAGTGGAACTCCACTACTAACTCTTCTCCATTCAGACACTGAGTGCCTTACTCTAACCCTCTGTTCCCTTCCTTCTAAGTAAGTTTTTATCCATTCCAAGACATTTCCACCTATTCTAGCCATTGATTGCAGCTTCCTAATAAGTCTCCCATGTGGAACAGTGTCAAACGCTTTCTGGAAGTCTAGGAATATGCAATCTGCCCAGCCCTCTCTTTCCTGTAAGATTCGTCTTACCTCATCATAGAATTCTAATAAGTTTGTTACTGTTGATCTACCTTCTCTGAAGCCATGTTGCCTCACTGACAAAAAGTTAAAGGATTCCAAGTGAAGAGAGATATGTTTCCTTAGTAGTATCTCCATAACTTTGCAAACTATGCTGGTCAAGGAAACTGGTCTATAGTTCAGAGCCATATCCCTCCTTCCCTTTTTGAAGATAGGTATCACATTTGCTTGTTTCCAGCATCTTGGAATCTCCCCTGACTCCAGTGACTTTTTAAATATGATAACCAGTGCCACTGATATTGAGTTTGCGCATTTTTTAAGTACATGAGGGGATATGTCATCAGGACCTGTAGCTTTATCAGCATCTAAATCCATCAGTGCTTTGCATACCTCTGTGGCTGTAAGGTTGATGTTCTCTAATACCGGCCCTTGAGCTTCTATCTCTGCAATCTGAGGGGGTGGGGTATTTTCTACTGTAAATACTGACTGTGTGTGTGTGTATGATTCCCTAATTGTGTGTGTGTGTATATATATATATATATATATATATATATATATATATATATATATATATATATATATATATATATATATATATATATATATATATATATATATATATATATATATATATATATATATATATACATACATATATATATATATATATATATATATATATATATATATATATATATATATATATATATATATATATATATATATATATATATATATATATATATATATATATATATATATATATATATATATATATATATATATATATATATATATATATATATATATATATATATATATATATATATATATATATGTATATATATATATATATATATATATATATATATATATATATATGTATATATATATATATATATATATATATATATATATATATATATATATATATATATATATATATATATATATATATATATATAGTAAGGAAGCCCATCAGTGAAACAAGACTTATAAACAATGCTATATTTCGGATCCTAACTGGATCCCTTCTCAAGCAGTTGTGCTTGAGAAGGGATCCAGTTAGGATCCGAAATATAGCATTGTTTTATAAGTTTTGTTTCACTGATGGGCTTCCTTGCTATTTAGTGCTGTATGCTAACAGTTTTTACTTATATATATATATATATATATATATATATATATATATATATATATATATATATATATATATATATATATATATATATATATATATATATATATATAGATATATATGAAGCAAAAAAAGGCCCATGAATAAAACACAAACAGAAGCGAAGATGTACTATATATCACGACTGGACTCCAGTCCTGTTCAGGTACAAATGAATCGATTCATTTGTACCTGGAGAGGACTGGAGTCCAGTCGTAATATATAGCACATATTCGCTTCATTTTGTGTTTTATTTATGGGCCTTTTTTTTGCTTCATATTGTGCTGTGATATAACAGTTTATATTGC
>JAXCGZ010022704.1:110000-167500 GCA_037179515.1 Halocaridina rubra | reverse complement strand
TAAGAATGGCAAAAGCAGAAATCCAACATCTCCCAATTCAAGAAATGAGTGACGAGGCCAAACACCGGAGAATTCTCGAACTGGAGGAGCACGTGTGGCGCCTACAAACTCCTGCCGACGCCGCTCCGTCGAGAAGGAACTTGGCCGACGCCGACAGTGAAACCGACGCCTCAAACATCGACGAACAGCCGGCCGCTCCGAACCCCGTGGTGACACAGGGAACGCAGCAGGCCCAGCCCCCACCCTGTGCCCTGGTTGTAAAGACGCCTCGAGTTAAAAATTTACTTTTATACCTCGACGGCGCAAATGTAAAAGACCGCGAATGTCCGTCCATAATTCCCGCGACCGACTTCCTGAAATACTTGGGTCTGCGGATGAGAAGTGACGAGTGGTCAAATAGAAAATATTATAAAACTTTGAAGGAACTATTTCTAAGATATTTCTTAGTAAGCCGAAGTGTGACCGGAGCATTGAGTGAAAATGCCCATTACAAGAGGTATAAGTTGCCGGATCCGACCAAGAAGACGGCGATTCGACGATTTTACTCGAAGAAAAGAAGGAGAACCCTCTCCTTCCTTGCCTTCTGCCATGAAGTTCTCCAGGACCACCTCCTTAAAATAGCTAAGTACTTGTGATCTGTATCCAGTGAGTAATGGGACAATTAGTAAAAGAAATTGAGGTCGGTGGACGCCGCCATTTTATCTTGTAGTTATGCTTTGACTCAGCCAACCCGCTTATAAGGGGTGTGGCACTTAATAAGTTGATAAAAGTAGAATTTCTGTACCCATTACTAACATGGATAATTTGTACTAATAGCTATAAGCAGTAATAAACTCCGTTTTTGTTATAATTTGAGTAATATAAAGAATTTGCGTTGGAAGTGCGTTCCATTTATTTGTATTAATGCTTAGATTGAATTTTAAGAACGCGAATGTATCGATTTTTAATTGAAAAAATTTAATGCACGTGAAATCACTGTTACAATATATTAATTTCTTAAGCGTAAGAATTATAGTGAGAAATATACGTGCATCTGCTTTTAAGAGTTTCATAGAACACGTGTGGTTTTCGGGAAAAGAATGCGGAAGTGACCATTCGATCTTCCAACCTCGTTATTGTAAATCCGTAGTAATTGTACTGACCCTTGATATTTAATGTACGTGTAGAATCATTGTTATATTAATTTCTTAAAGCGTAAGAAATCGAGTGTCAAGATTGCGCCTGTTTTCAAGGTTCTTTCTTTTTTTTGTTTGTTATTTTCTCCGGGGGAGTAATGTTTTAGCGAAAGAAAGACATAAACGACAGATCGTTCTTTTTGTGTTATGATGATGGGAAATTAATCTTACGATACGTGTGTGGCATGTTTTTTCTGAAGAATAAGAAATTTTCGTGATATTAGTTAGAGATGAGTTTTTTATTTCACGCTATGCAGGTGAAAGTAAGAGTAAATTAGAGTAGTTTGTGCTGTCCTAGAATAGGGAAGGTTTTTCAGTGTCACCCAAACGTAGCTTCAAGGGAGTAGAATGTTTGTTTGTTCGTTAGAATGGGACTTAGGACTGGTGAGGAAGTCTGTGACCGCACGGCTCAGCCGAGATTTCACCTTTAATCTCCTTCAGAGAGATAAGGGAAAGGAAAACCAACGCATTGTAAATAAAAGGGAATTTTACAGAAAGGGGATGATTGTCTTGAAAGTGATATAGCGAATGAGTGTGAATGACTGGGGGTATAATGGGGGGGGGTTGCTCTAGGGGGTGAAATCGCGGAAAAGCACCGTTAGGAAGCATGATTGGGGAGTCTGCGAGGATCGTTCCCCTGCTCCGCCAGGTCCTTCTGCATGCCATATCAGAGTGTATTTATGGGAGGTGATGCGCTGTTGCAATATCTAGTGAGGGATATGGATGAGAAGGTAATTCTCCACCTGCCCAGATATGGTTGAAATGCCGAGTTTGTTTTATTTTTGTGTTGTCCCCTACTCCGCCATTGATATTATTATTCGATTTCCAAGAGATTCCAAGATAGATGTTACGTGATAAAGGACGTGAATCTATGAATGATTCTTTATTTTCTTTGCTAGCTGCAGTATATACATTATTTGTCTGAAGAGATATGTTAGATTGATAAAGTAAAACTTTGCGAGTTTTAGCCATGATAATGTTTTATCAAAATTATTTCGGCTTGGTCATAAAGAAAGAGTGAGAGCTGACACGAAACGACAACAAGAATGTTACACAGCTGTATCCCGTATTTGAGAGAGCAGATATAAGTCAAATTCGAGATAGTAAAAGAAGATATATATTTTATGTTTGAATTGTTTATGTACAACTCCGTACGAGATTTTGAAGTTTAAGCAAAATGCATTCCTTACTGTTGATAATGAAATATACTTTTTGTTCTTATTATTGCATACACAGAGATAGACTTTTTATATTCTTAGATACCCGTTTTTGTTATAGTTCTTTTTGTATTGAAGAAATCTTTAAAAATCTTACTTAAAGGATTCTGAAAAGATTATCTAGAGATAACCATGGTTAATCCCTAGCATTTTCATGAATTTTAGATTACAATCGGGCTAATTAAAGATAATTGAGATTATTAGAGATTATTTGCTGAGTTTTAAAGTTAAAATTAATGACACTTAAGTCCTTTTTAAGAAGTTGTTAAGAAAAAGATATTTGTACTTTTGTTGATAGTAGTAGGGATACTGTCACATATGATTTTAGTTTTTTTTGCTTTAATTTCATCAGTGTGTGTGCTTCGATTTAACCCTCTGATTTATAGCATGAAAAGAGAGAGATTGTCATTATAGACAAGGATGTGTATGCTGTTACAGTAAAGTCCTTATCAAGATTAAACAGAAAGGAATGGATTTATGCTTCGACAATCCTGCAGTTGTACACTAAGTTCTTTTGCTTTTGTTTTGTTAATGAGGGAATGAGAATAGCCGCTGACAATAAACGTAAGACTCTATCGATAGTCATTGCTAACGTTTGTTCACGTTCATTTGTTTATTATGTTATTTTTAGAAATACTCTGCGACGATTTTTTATTTTCACTACAAGTTGAAGGACGAAGGCAAGTCTCAGCTGACTTGTGAGTGGAAACCGCAACGTATTTCACGGTCGCCCAGTCTCTCTCTCTCTCTCTCCCTCTCTCTCTCTCTCTCTCTCTCTCTCTCTCTCTCTCTCTCTCTCTCTCTCTCTCTCTCTTTCCTACCTTTCACTCGACTCTGAGCCTGACAGAGGCTCCGTTCAATGCTAAAAGAACGTTGCTGTCTTTGAGTTTTTTTGTGTGTTTTTTTCCAGCGAAGCGAGGCGATAATTGTGCCTACATTTTATTTCAGTTGATAGATTGTTGCATGCTGTTATTGCATAAATACTGATAAGACATCGGTAGTACCGCCATTTGCATAAATATTTTTGCCACATGTCGCAACTGTTTAGAGGATAGATAGAACTCCCATTGACAAATTGTGGAGCCAGCAAGTTGCCACTTATGCTATATATATATACATTGATTATGACAGCAGGAATTTGAATATTAAGGGAGACTGTGTTAGAATAAGCATCACTATGAAATATAAGTATAGAACTCTGTTCTTACTTCTGAATGCCAGTCTCCATTGTATATATATTGATATTTTTGATTTAGTATATTTATTCTTATTGTTTATTATTCTTATTTTTAGATCATGATTATTAGTAATGTTATTGTGTTGACTGATATCGTTGCTATCTCTCAATGGCCTGTTGCTAATTATTATTTATGAAATGAAATCAGCAGTAACTTGATGATTTGTATCTTTTATCTGAATTCATACTTGATGTTACGGTAGCCACCGCTAATAAGAATGTTTCTTTAGTGGCTTTTCTCAGCATTTAATGATTGTTCTTTTTGACATTTATAGTAGAGTAATGCTATGTAGCAGTTGCTAAGTCCTAAGTATCTTGGAATAATAATCTAGTTGTGTAGACACATACCTTCCATTACCACCCTATTCCTAGGCAGCCCCGACCTGCAAGTTCTAAAAGTCTTTAGATTTTGTCCGTCAGACAAGTCCCTAATGCCCATTGAATAGAGATTGCAATCACTTGCAGTTGCAGGGGAGGCAAAGTATAGCCTCGATTACCAATGTATGGCCATTGTTGGTACCCTGAAGTCATAGGGAACCTTTCTTACAACTGTAGTAGTGACATAGGTTCAAACTTTCATCCCGCGTTCTACTTCGAAGGTACGTGTGAGAGGACCGTACAGGAAGAGTAACGCTGTGACGTTGCAGGTCTCCTGCGTGGTGGTCTTAGTCAAGATCGGCCGAGGGCGGGACGAGAAAGCCGGGCTGGAAGGATTCACGGGATGGGGCCCAGTCCTTGTCCTTTTTGCTCTGCCTAACCGAGTAACGGAGATATGGCAACAAACCTGGGCCTGCAGCGAGGACGGCGGGGGAGTGAAGGCGAAAGAATCCCAGAGGGAAACCGGGGAATCGCACCTAGCAAGAATTCATGAGCAAGGGACAGAGAGAACGAAAGTCGTCCTAGACAGAGAAAGTAAAAGTCGTCCTAGACAGAGAAAGTAAAAGTCGTCCTAGACAGAGAAAACGAAAGTCGTCCTAGACAGAGAAAGTAAAAGTCGTCCTAGACAGAGAAAGTAAAAGTCGTCCTAGACAGAGAAAGTAAAAGTCGTCCTAGACAGAGAAAGTAAAAGTCGTCCTAGACAGAGAGAACGAAAGTCGTCCTAGACAGAGAGAACGAAAGTCGTCCTAGACAGAGAAAGTAAAAGTCGTCCTAGACAGAGAAAGTAAAAGTCGTCCTAGACAGAGAAAGTAAAAGTCGTCCTAGACAGAGAAAGTAAAAGTCGTCCTAGACAGAGAAAGTAAAAGTCGTCCTAGACAGAGAGAACGAAAGTCGTCCTAGACAGAGAGAACGAAAGTCGTCCTAGACAGAGAAAGTAAAAGTCGTCCTAGACAGAGAAAGTAAAAGTCGTCCTAGACAGAGAAAGTAAAAGTCGTCCTATCCATTGGTCTCTGAATAGTAATATAATATGAAAGTAAAACTTGTTTTGTTCCAGGAGTAGTTTTTAAGGCTTAATTTTAAGACAAATCAATGCCCCTAATAATGATAGGAATAGAATTTATGAAGGTAAGGTCTCTTATAGAAATTACTGTTGATGTTATAGTCTATTGCATTTTACCTGTTTATACATGCTAATACTCTACTTAATTGTTTGCTAATGTTCTAAATGAGTCATAATCCTACTGTAATTAACTCAATTTTGTCTTTTAAAGAAACGAGAGAAGTAGATGAATTAATGTTTTGATTTAAACTGACCTTTTGATCTTAATTAATGTTTAATATTAGTTTCACACTGGAATTATGTTGTTTAAATATAAGAATATGTTTGTATTTCAGATTTCCAACAATGAAATAGACCCTGCATGCTCTAGTTGTCTGTAAAGGTACTCTCTATATGTATGTTTGTGTAATTTGTATAGGGATTCTTAGAAAATAGCTTAAATAATTCGGCCCCATTTCTATTGTAAACTAATGTTAGCTAGGATATGTCCAAGAGCTCCCGGAAAACTAGTCCATGCTTCGACTGAAATAAGAGATATTTCAGTTTTGGTTGGGAGGGATGTCGTATGACTTCTGTCATGCTGAAGCCAGCCCGCCATGCTGAAGCCAGAATCTGAAACTTGTAACAGCTCTTGAGGGGTAACGGTTAGTCGAGGCCACGGATATTCTATTACATGCCCTCACTTTTATTGAGTTTTTGTGCCGCCCATGTGTTCCCTTGGGACCACCAAGAGTTGTGGCTAGGCACCTGGAACTAACCGCTGGCGCCATGCACCCCCCCCAAGAGGCCTACAGGATAAGGGACCCTCGGTCCTCGAAAACACCACAAGTCGTGAAGAGAAACATGTGAGGCTAGGGTGAAATAGAATACTCTCCCCACTTGTTTTCTGCGGTGCGGCCGGTGTTTGTAGAGGGCGTCAAGGAGATATGTGACCGGACCCCTGAGGCTTGGCATCCGACATGGAGTACCTGAGGGTGGGAAAGGCCGAGAGTTAGCCCTTTCCTAAACCGCACGAAACATGAACTTGTGTTTCGTACGCAGGTACACGCCCAGGAGAAATGCCCAATAACTCCTCCCCGGAAGTAGGTGGGATTCCACTTTGAACCTGGCGCTGATTAGCTGGACTAGATCTGACTGATTTCATTGGAGAATTGGATGTTAAGCCACGCCCTGCCCCTGGGGGTATTTAAAGAGCCACCCAGGGCAGAGACAGTTAGTTAGAACCTTGCCAGGGGCACGAATAGATCATAGATTGTGATAGTCATAGGGTGGGGGCATTGGGGCATTGAGGCGTCGGATGTGTTGTACTCTAGAATAAATATAAGTAAAGGAACTACTGCTTGTCCATTCTTACCTTGTACCCATCAGGTACTAACATTGATAACCTAATAAACCA
Organism: Halocaridina rubra; assembly: GCA_037179515.1. Classification (NCBI taxonomy): domain Eukaryota; kingdom Metazoa; phylum Arthropoda; class Malacostraca; order Decapoda; family Atyidae; genus Halocaridina; species Halocaridina rubra. Next base: position 161,037 of record JAXCGZ010022704.1, on the reverse strand, counting down.
CGCTACCATAATTATAAATATATATACGTAGGAGGAAAAGCCCTACGTCAGTGGTGACGCTCGGTGAGATAATAATAAAAGCAATACGTCAATAAAAATAATAATAACAGCAATAATAATGATAATAATAATAATAATAATAATAATAATAATAATAATAATAATAATAATAATAATAATAATAATAATAATAATAATAATGAAAATTATAATAGTAATAATAATAATAATAATACATACATACATATACCTTGGCTGTTTCCCCCTTTAATTGGGGGGTAGCCGACATCAAGAAAGGAAAACAAATAGGGGGATTACTTTGCTCTATGGGCAATGACGAGGGAGCTAGCGACCGTTCAGATGGCACTGCTGGAGTGCCACAGCCCATCCTCCCGGCTCTTCCACAACCTGTGTCGCTTCACAACTGCCAGCTCCTTCTACTGCCCCTACCACAGGGCTATCTCTGTAAGATGCAGCCCCGTGGTAACAGCAGATGCCCATCAGAGTCGCGTCACAATCGCTCGCCACTCATTCCTATTCCTAGCACGCTCGCTTACTTCCCTCACATCCATCCTCCTATCATTCAGGGCTCTCCTTACTCCATCCATCCATCCAAACCTAGGCCTCCCTCTAGCATTTCTCCCATCAACTCTCGCATTCATCACCTTTTTCAGCAGCCTTTCATCATCCATCCTTTCCACATGGCCAAACCATCTCAGAACATTCATATCTACTCTGGTTGCAATTTCTCTCCTCACACCCGTTCTTGCTCTCACCACTTCATTCCTAACCCTATCCAATCGAGATACGCCAATCATACTCCTCAGGCATTTCATCTCAAACACATTTAGTTTCCGTCTCTCACTTACTTTCATACCCCATTATTAATAATAATGATTGTATTTCGGTATTCATCTCTGTTCCCAGGAGCAGCGTCACTACCATGTTCTTCCCCTGAGAGCTTACCATCTCCATCTTCCTGGGCATCTCCGGTAGTGAATGGAAATTACGAATGTTACACAGGTAAGAAGATCACTTCAGCTTACAAATTCTTCCATCTTCCTTTATAATTGGAAACCGAAGTGTGTTACTCGTACATGAAGGAAATAGCTACAATTGAAGCGTGATATGAAGGAGATATAACCGGCAACATTTTGGTCTCTTTACAGTGTCTGATGAAGACTCCAAAGCTCCTGAATTTATTGATGGTAATACACGGCAGAACCTGTCGTATGACAATGACAACAGTCATGGTGGATATCTACATTATTCAACAGGTAAGACCTCTCTGACTTAATATGTCATTCTTATTCAGGGGAGATGAATACAACAGCAACAACAATAACAACATCAACAACAGCAACGACTCAGTTAATAATAATAATAATAATAATAATAATAATAATAATAATAATAATAATAATAATAATAATAATAATAATAATAATAATAATAATAAAATAATAATAATAATAACCCAGCCAGGAAGGGCATTCGGCCATAAAAATTTTGCCAAAACCACAATATGGCCAGTACAGGGTAGGAGAAGGAGGGGGAGACCAAAGCGTAGGTTTGTTGGGTGATTAGGTATGGGACAGAAACATATGGAGAACACTGGCCAGAAACATCGACCCCACATAAAAGTGGGAAAAGATCTAGACGAATAATAATAATAATAATAATAATAATAATAATAATAATAATAATAATAATGATGATGATGTTGAATCTAATAATAATAATAATAATGAATAATAATAATAATAATAATAATAATAATAATAATAATAATAATAATAATAATAATAATAATAATAATAATAATAATAATAATAATAATGACTTAGAAACTGCAAGTCACACTTTTATTATTTGCAAATTCTTTCAATTATAATTTCAGATGGGTATTCGGAAGGATATCAATGCAATCTTGACCAAAGATTTAACCATCTCAGCATATTAGGTGACGACAACAAGCCCAGTATACTGCCAGAACCATCTTGTAAGTATTACAGAATGTTAATTAACAAAATCTCTAAAACTGATTGATAAATATTTGAATTCGCTAAAATTGAATTGTTTATGATAAATGAATACAGCTTTGAGGAAGTATGCGATACGTGTTAGTTAATTAAATAAAAAAAAATACAGGTGATAGGGTGTTACAAGAATAATGAAATATCTTGTGAGAATACACATACACACATACTGTCAGTGAGACAACATGGCTTCAGAAAAGGTAGATCAGCAGTAACAAACTTATTAGAATTTTAGGATGAGATAAGCCGAATCTTACTGGAAAGAGAGGGCTGGGCGGGTTACATATTCCTAGACTTCCAGAAAGCATTTGACACTGTCCCACATGGGAGACTAATTAAGAAGCTGCAAGCAATGGCATGAATAGGTGGAAATGTCTTGAAATGGATAAAAAACATACTTAGTAGGAAGGGAACAGAGGGTTAGAGTAAGACACTCAGTGTCTGAATGGAGAAGAGTTAGTAGTGGAGTTCCACAAGGTTCAGTTTTAGGGCCACTTTAGTTCCTTGTATATGTAAATGACCTACTAGAGTTTGTAAATTCATTCACGAATAGGTTTGCAGATGATGCAAAGATTGTGAAGAAAGTAAGAAACGAGAACAATGGTAGAGAACTTCAGGAAGATCTAAATAGTCTGCCTGAGTGGTCAGAAAAGTGGCTTGCAATTCAATACTTCAAAATGTAAGATAATGAGAATAGGTACAAGAGGCTGAGGGAATAAGTCTTACCATTACTTGAAGCTAAAAGAAAGAGGGGGATAAGGTAACAGTTTTTAAATTCCTTCATTGTTTGACAGAGTGAACAGGGAGCAATATTTTGATACAGGTGGCTATAGAACCAGAAGTCATAGTTTGAAACTTCATAGGAAAACTTCTTTGCAGGAAGCAAGGAAGTACTTTTTAGTGTAGAAATAGATGATGATTGGAATTTGCTAAGCGAGAAAAAAGTTCATGTTGAATGTAGTTATAGTTTTAAGGACAAATATGATAAGCATTAATGTGTATAGAAATAGAGCTGACCAGAAGATGGGGAGTTACAAGCACAAGGCTCTTGCACGTAAGTACAATTAGGTAATCACAATTAAAGAACGGGATACATGACAGTAATGCAAATATAATAGCAATTGCAGAACCAAACCTAAATGAAGAAATATACAGTGTTACACTTTTTCCAGTTGGTTGCTCATACCCAATTTTGCCAATATCTAAAACTTATCTGTGAATACTAGATCAACCTGTAATGGCTCCTCTCCACCTATGGCCTTTGTTGGTTCCAGCACATGTTGGTGCAGAAAATTTCCTCGTATGCAATGTAGGTATCTATATGATGATAGTGAGGTTGACCGGGCCTTCCCTTTTGGTCCACAGGTGGGGCTGTTTCAATCTGTAACGATAAGAGAAACATAAGCATTCAGCTCAGGGTAATTAGTTTTGATCAAACCAATATTCATTCATTTGCACTGGATAGGTTGAGAAACTGGTTCTCAACCTCTTGAGTTCATGTTTTAGTGATGAGCAGGAGTTGTTTCACAGTTATCTGGGTGGAGGGTATTGACTGATGGTTTTCAGTAGGCTGTCCATGTAGTTATTTGTTGCTAGTCTGATTATGGAGCTAGCAACATGAAGGGCATTGGGAACGGTGCTGGGTGTTGCAGGGGCACCAATCATCCATTGAATTCCTTAAAAGGCTTCGCATTCAAAAATGTAGTGGAGCAGTGGGTGAGGTGAGACTTCCTGGCAGAAGTGCTCTCCCTGATGATATCCTCTACTATTCGCCGGGTGAACTTGTACCCGAGTCTCAGACGGCACACATTGACCACCGTGCTTCTTCGGAGGTTCTTGGGCAGGGTGATTTGCTGGAGACTGGTGGTGGCTTGGTACCACCAGGTGGAGGGGGAGCCGGTGTCAGTGCACAAGTTGTGTCTAGTTAGCAAGACGTTAAGGAGTGACTTGGTAGCTTTGGTTCTGATCTGGTGAATCCCAGGAGGCAGAGATATTTGGATTTCTGCTCTGAGAGAGGCTTGTTTGGCGGCTTGATCGGTTTCCTCATTTCCCTTGATGCCAACGTGGCTCAGAATCCAGGCAAGAGTGATGGCTTTTCCAACGCTGATTGTCCTGTGATAGAGGTTGAGAATGGTGGTGATGGTTCGTACATTGTCTCTGAGGAGTGGCTTCTTGATGGCCTGTAAGGTGCCTTTGGAGTCAGAGAGAATAAGGGCATGGTCAGCTCCTTGCTGGATGAAGAAACTGAGGGTGTTGGCTATGGCGACAAGCTCAGTCTGGAGCGAGGAGCAGGAGTTTGACAGTCTCCAGGATTTATGTGGTTTCCAGTGGTGAAGGCAGCAGCTGAGGCTTCAGTTTCTTGATTGACTGAGCCATCAGTGTAAAAGATTTGGGAGTTCAACCTGCTCCAGCTCTGAATTTTGTCCTTGTGTGTGTTTGAAAGGACAAGTGGGTTGACTGAGCTTTTAGGGTTGTCAGGGAGTTCGATCTTTATGTCGAGCAATTGGTCGTTCCATGGAGGTGGGCATCAATATTCAGGAAGCGGAGTGTCCTATATCTTGGCTAGGATGTCCTTCCTGACTGACAATGCTTGCAGGCTGGCACAGACCTTGGCTGCCCAGGTTCTAGCATGGTGGCTGGGGCGGTGATTGAGGGCTGGCCAGAAATTGGTGCCGGCAAGGCAGGTATGTTTAGCTGTGGTGGTTTTGGCCACAAAATGGTTAGTCTTTGTAAAGCTCTAATTTGAGTGGCATGAGGCCGGATTCTAGCTGGATGATTTCTCTCTTGGTCCTAGCATGGTTCATTTGGCATTATTCTGTATGATCTCTATCTTGTCCCATTGTTGATCTTTCAGTAGACAGAGTGTGGGACATGCATGGTCTATGAGGCTGCACATTGCTTGTACATAGAAAGTTTTGAGGAGCTTGAAGGATGCGCTGTTGTAGAGGCCCAACATCCGATGAAGGACAACTGGTCGCAGGTTACATTTGTCGCGCAAGTCTTGAATTTTGGGTCCAAAGGTTAGTCGGCCATCGATGTGTACACCCAGGTATAGGTGCATGGTAACCTAGCCCACAGGCTCGTTGCCTATAACCAGTCTAGTGTCTGGTCTTAATTGGTGGATAGGGAGGGCCTTTTAGGTATTTTGCACTCAAAGATCGACCTGTAATGGCTCCTCTCCACCTCTGGCCTTTGTTGGTTCCAGCACATGTTGGTGCGGGAAGTTTCCTCGTATGCAGTGTAGGTATCTTGCACCCCAAAAAAAACTCTTCACTGTGTAGGTCAAGACAATTCCAGTGCATTTCTTATGATTAAAATCTCCTATAATCTATAGCCTACACTTTATGTCGTGTGAGATGGTTACAGTTGAGTTTATAATTTCTTGTGTACCCCTGTTACTTTCCTCAGAGGCTTCTAGCCTTTGCTGATTTCTCGATGGGATATATACAATGGAAAAAAATGGGACTGTCTTTATATCTTCACTAAATTTATATCTGTAACTGCTGCTATATGTGTGTCTATATTTTTTAAAGGATATGCACACCACTTTTGAGTGATTTCTAGTCATCTATGTACATTGATATCACTAATTTTGTGATAGAACTTCATACAGTAAATATAAATAACAGTGTGGACTCCTAGAATTATTCCCACTGTGTCAAAAAATGGTATGGCCATGTAGTAGGTTGGCCCATGGTACCAGCCGCACTTTGTGATATTATAGTTCAAAGGTCTTTTGGACATACATAAAGCTGTCCAGAACAGTTCAATGCAAAGTCTTCCTATCAATTACGGCTCTTTATCTATGCCTAAATCAACACAGAATATTCTTGGATATATATTACACATCTCTTATTGTACCAAGTCAATATACTCCCCATCTCGGTTTCTCTTTACTTTGTTATCTTCAGACCCAGGCCCGATGAGGGCAGATTTTTTTTTTTTTGGGGGGGTGTCAAAATCATAAAAAAAGATACACACACACAAACAGGCCCCATTTTGACTACTTGGTAGCAGGAGTAGAACTTCAAGAGACAGAGAATGAGAGAGATCTAGGAGTAAACATACCGGCCGATTTGTCTCCAGAATTGCATATATGTATATGGCATAGTGAGGGCATCATATGATTTCTTAGCAAATGTAAGGGTAGTATTCAGGCACATGGACATGGAAATGTTCAGAAATATTTATGTAACCTATGTGAGACCAAAGTTTGAATATGCAGCCCCCTTTTGGAATCCGCACTTGAAAAAGCAGCTAGTTAAGCTGGAAAAAGCTCAAAGACATGCCACGAAACTGGTGCCAGAAATATGCAATCTCAGTTATGATAAGAGGTTGAGGGAATTAGACTTACCATCACTCGAAGCTAGAAGATTGAGTGGGGATATGATGACAGTCTTTAAATTTCTTCATGGTTATGATAGTGTGGATAAGGATCGATATTTTGATATGGCAGGCTCTACAACTAGAGGTCATAGTTTGAAGCTTCGTAAGAAAACTTCTTTGCAGGATGTAAGGAAATACTTTTTCAGTGTAAGAGTAGGTAATAATTGGAATTGGCTAAGCGAGGAGGTAGTTAATGCTATCACAATCCATAGTTTTAAGGACAGGTATGATAAGCATAACTAAGTACAAAATGGAAGCGATCAGGAGACGGGAAGATACGAGCTTTGGGCTCTTTCCCGTAAACACAATTAGGTAATCACACACACACACACACACACACACACACACACACACACACACACACACACACACACACACACACACACACACACACACACACACACAAAGACGTTGTGATGGAAAGGGCAAACCCACTCATCAGACAGGCACTTGATAAGGAGAAGACAGTGGTAATCTCAGGCATAAGTGAATCCCAGGAGCCAACATGGCAGAGGGGACTTGAAGAAAATAAAGCTAGCGTTGTAGACCTGATAAGAAAGCTTGGAGTAGTATGTGGTCCTGAGGATATTGTAAACATACACCAACTAGGTAAATATTTGAGGGAAGGAAAGCCGAGACCAACAAAAGTAACCTTTGAGAGAGGGGAAACATGTAGGGAAATATTGTTGAGAAAAAAAAGTCTAAAAGACCTTCAAGAATGCAAAGAAGTGTTCATTAGACGATACAGAACACAGGAAGAGATGGGAAAGATCAAAAACTTGTTGCAAGAGGCAAGAAGGTTAAATGATGAAAGAAATGAAGAAGAGAAGAAAAATTTTCGTTACAGAATACTTCCAGACAAAGGGGAGATAAAGAAGATAATGACAGAAGATCAGGGGATGGGGCCTCATTAAGATTGTTATACACAAATGCTGATGGATTAGCTGGTAAGGCAGTAGAATTAAAAGATAGGATTCACAACAGTAAGGCAGATATAATAGCAATTACAGAGACTAAGATGAGTGAGGACATAAACAGTGTCACAGTTTTTCCTAAGGGCTTCAGAATACTAAGGGTTGAAAGATCTGAGAGGACTGGTGGAGGGATAGCACTGCTCATAAGTGAGAGGATTCAAGTTGAAGAAATAAACTTGGCTATAGAAAGTGAGTTCAGGGAATTTCTTGTTGCTCGCATAAATACTGGGTCAGAGAGCATTATAATAACTGTTGTATACAACCCACCAAGGAACCAAAATAGGCTTGAAATTTATGAGGAAAGTCATATAGGTACTATTGAAGTCATAAACTCAGTTGTTCACATGGCACGGGAGAAAAAATGTAGGATTTTGATTATGGGAGACTTTAATCATAAAGAGATAGATTGGATAAATCTTGACCCACACAGTGGTGAGGACTCATTTGGGGCAAGATTCCTAGATTGCGTACAAGGGAATTTCCTACAACAACATGTAATGGAACCAACAAGAGCCAGGGGTGGGGATGAGCCATCACTACTTGATCTAGTGTTCACAGATAATGTGTTGGATATTGAAAAAATTGAGTATGAACCACCAATTGGAAAGAGTGACCACTGTGTGTTGTTGATGGAGTATATCATTGAAGATATTCTTCCTGAGAGTAGAGGCACTGAGGACATGAGGAGGAACTATCCGAAAGGAGATTACATCAAAATGAATGAGCTTTGTGCAGTTATTGACTGGAGAACCTTATTTTACAACAAATCTGTACAAGAAATGTATGACATCTTTTGTGAGAAATATGGGAAGATATTAGATTGCTGCATACCTGTCACCAAAGTAGGTGTAATTCATGCCAGAGAGAAATGGTTCGATAATGGGTGTAAAAGAGCTAAGGAGTGGAGAGACAAATGCTGGAAAAGGTATAGGAGGAGAAAAAACATAAATGCCTGGCAAACCTACAAAAGAGCAAGAAATGACTACCTAAGTAAAAGGAGAGAGGCAGAGAGAGATTATGAAAGGGACATCACCAGGAAGGCTAAAGAAAATCCCAAGCTTTTCCACAGCTTTATCAGAGGAAAACTGAAGGTAAAAGAACAGGTTTTAAGGCTAAAGAGAGCGGATGGAAGCATCACTGAGACGGATGAAGAGATCTGCAAAGAATTGAACAAGGAGTTTCAGTCAGTATTTACAGTAGAAAATACCCCACCCCCTCAGATTGCAGTGATAGAAGCTCAAGGGCCGGTATTAGAGAACATCAACCTTACAGCCACAGAGGTATGCAAAGCGCTGATGGATTTAGATGTTCATAAAGCTACAGGTCCTGATGACATATCCCCTCATGTGCTTAAAAAATGCGCAAACACAATATCAGTGGCACTAAGTATCATATTTAAGGAGTCACTGGAGTCGGGGGAGATTCCAAGATGCTGGAAACAAGCAAATGTGATACCTATCTTCAAAAAGGGAAGGAGGGATACGGCTCTGAACTATAGACCAGTTTCCTTGACCAGCATAGTTTGCAAAGTTATGGAGAAACTACTAAGGAAACATATCTCTCTTCACTTGGAATCCTTCAACTTTTTGTCAGTGAGGCAACATGGCTTCAGAGAAGGTAGATCAACAGTAACAAACTTATTAGAATTTTATGATGAGGTAAGCCAAATCTTACAGGAAAGAGAGGGCTGGGCAGATTGCATATTCCTAGACTTCCAGAAAGCGTTTGACACTGTTCCACATGGGAGACTTATTAGGAAGCTGCAATCAATGGCTAGAATAGGTGGAAATGTCTTGGAATGGATAAAAACTTACTTAGAAGGAAGGGAACAGAGGGTTAGAGTAAGACACTCAGTGTCTGAATGGAGAAGAGTTAGGAGTGGAGTTCCACAGGGTTCAGTTTTAGGGCTACTTTTGTTCCTTGTATATGTAAATGACCTACCAGAGTCTGTAAATTCATTCATGAATATGTTTGCAGATGATGCAAAGATTGTGAAGAAAGTAAAAAACGAGAACAATGGTAGAGAACTTCAGGAGGATCTAACTAATCTGCATGAGTGGTCAGAAAAGTGGTTAATGAAATTCAATACCTCAAAATGTAAGGTAATGAGAATGGGTACAAGTGCAAGAAGGCCCAAGCTTGACTACTCGGTGGCTGGAGTACAACTTCAAGAGACAGAAAATGAGAGAGATCTAGGAGTAAACATACTGGCAGATTTGTCTCCAGAAATACATATAAATGGCGTAGTAAGGGCAGCATATGCATTCTTATCAAATGTAAGGGTAGCCTTCAGGCACATGGACAAGGAAATGTTCAGAAATATTTATGTAACCTATGTGAGGCCAAAACTCGAATATGCAGCCCCCTTTTGGAATCCGCACTTGAAAAAGCACATAGCTAAGCTTGAAAAAGTTCAAAGACATGCCACGAAACTGGTGCCAGAAATACGCAATCTCGGTTATGATGAGAGGCTGAGGGAATTAGACTTGCCATCACTCGAAGCTAGAAGAGTAAGGGGGGATATGGTGACAGTCTTTAAATTCCTTCATGGTTATGATAGAGTGGATAGGGATCGATATTTCGATATGGCTGGCTCTAGAACTAGAGGTCATAGTTTGAAGCTTCGTAAGAAAACTTGTTTGCAGGATGTAAGGAAATACTTTTTCAGTGTAAGAGTAGTTGATAATTGGAATTCGCTAAACGAGGAGGTAGTTAATGCTATCTCAATCCATAGTATTAAGGACAGGTACGATAAGTATCACTAAGTCTAAAATGGAACCGATCAGGAGACGGGAAGATACGAGCTTTGGGCTCTTTCCCGTAAACACAATTAGGTAATCACAATTAGGTAATCTCTCACACACACACACACACACACACACACACACACACACACACATATATAAATATATATATATATATATATATATATATATATATATATATATATATATATATATATATATATATATATATATATATATATATATATATATATATATATATATATATATATATATATATATATATATATATGTTGAAGAGTTCTTCAGTTTCCTATGTTACATTAAAATTACCTTGATTTTTATAAGCATATGCAATCTCAAAATATCCATTTTTCTACTTTTAAAAGGTACCGTGGAAAACTCTAATACTGGTCAAGATGAGTATCTGGAGAGCAGCGAGATTTTGCAGTCTCCAGATACTCTTCAGTCTTGCGAAAGCAGTTCTAAAGGCAATGAGATTCTGAAAAGGATTCCTACACCTGGAAGACAAAGAGGTGAGATTCTTTTATCGTATGTAAACATTTTATGATTTCCATCTCCATGTCTTAAACGCCAGTGATCCTAGTCATACAGAACCGCGTCAGATGCGTTTATGAAATCCATTTGTGTGTCTAGCTAACTAACAATATGGTATCCTAAGTTTACACTGTTTAAGAAATCGGGCCAAGAAAATTTTCTGCTCTATTTCAGATCGAGGTCCTAAATCCTGGGAATTTCTAATGAGGCTGTTGGCTGATCGCAGATACAACAATGGCCTGATCCGATGGGAAGATAGAGATAATTACACTTTCCGTATATTGCAACCCCATGTTGTGGCCGCCATGTGGGGAAAACGAGGTGATAAATTGATCACCTATGAGAATTTCTCTCGTGGCCTAAGGTAGATTTTCTTCTCTCACAATTTCTTTTTTCTATATAAGATATTGCAATCGCCATATTTAAAGGTTAAACTGAAGCCTACATAGTCAATCAGACAAAAATACTGCGTTATGATATATATAACTTTCTTTAACTGCAGCGTTGTAATAGCTCATACATATTCTCATGATAATATAATTTCCTCTTCATACATTCCATGCTAAAAGATTTCGAGGCAATGACTGACTAATTATCGGATATTTAATGACCAAACCAGACACTCAATTCAGATTGATTTCAATTAGAAACTGTAAAGTATATCAATTACTACACTTAATTAATACATTAAGTACTCTCTGAGACATTATTATTTTCTGTAAGCATACCAGGTTAAAGAGGTCGAGATAGATATTTAACGGATAGTTAGTAACTAACACCGAACCTAATATTGCAAATTAAATAAACCATGAGCGAGTTATCATTAGAATAATTTTAATGCTAAGCTACAGAATTTTATCCAGTGCAGTCACTGAGTATGCATTGGTACATAGTATGCCTGCATACATCAAGTGGCTATGAGTGTCCCAACTTCTCTCCTCAGATATCACTACAAAACTGGTGCCCTGACTCTGGTATCCAATAGGAAGCTTCTCTACAAGTGTGGACCTCAAGCAATGGAGTTTTATCAGAGACTTGTAAATGCAAATCCTAACCACTAGGATAAGATCTTGAAGTATGAGACTTATCACATTGAATGATAATAATAATAATAATAATAATAATAAATCTTTATTTCCAAAGTACATTGGGTATTCAAATAAGATGCATATATATTCCAGATAGACATCTGTGGTGTACGATATAGACATACTAAAACAAACAAATCATAAAGATGAGTGTACTATTAAAATTTACAAGTAAAATCTTCCTTTAAGAGTAACTTCTTAAGATTATATTTAAAAGTATGCACTGAACCAGCATTTTTTAGTTCTCTGGGAAGCTGATTGTATAAATGAGGTCCACGAATGTTTATATCTCTTGAGCCAATATCAGTTTTAGACCTTCGTACTAATAAATCTTCCCCTTGACGGGTAGTTAACCCGGTAACTGAGCTTACTGTAGAAAAATTATACAAGCAATCAGGAAGATTGTTTCTTAGTATATTAAAAACAAAGGTACATATATCAAAAACATATTTATCTCTAATCTTTATCCATTCTAGATCTTTTAAAACAGGAGAGATGTGCTCGTATTTTCTTACATTGCCAACAGCCACTCGTGCTGCAAAGTTTTGTAACTTTTGTATTCTTTGTAATTGAGTCTTATTTGTACATCCCCAAACTTTGAGACAGTAATTAATTAAACTCATAGCTAAGGACTGGACAATTATTATACGAGTTGATGTTTCAAATGAGTCTTTTACCCTATTTAGATATATTAGAGTACCCATTACTTTTTTATAAATTTCATCTATATGCATTTCAAAATTCATGTAACGGTCAAAATAGACACCTAGGTTCTTTACCGAGTTCATTGGCTTAATGATATTACCGTTAAAATTTATATGAAGATTGTCATCAACTTCTGATAATAATTGTCTGGATCCGATAAGAATAGATTGGGTTTTAGTTTCGATTAAGTAACAGACCATTTTTTAGAAAGTAACGTTTAGCCATATACAAAATTTCTTCTGCTCTACGAATAATATTTTCTAAATCATTAATTTATCCTTCAATTAAGATTTGAGTATCGTCAGCATATTGAATGACATAACAGTTAGGTAAATATTTTACTAGATCGTTTACATATATTAGAAAAAGTATAGGTCCTAGGATCGATCCCTGAGGGACCCCAAACAATACCTTCTTGCGACTTGAAACTACATCTTTTATTCTGACTGACTGGTAGCGGTTTTTTAAATAGTTCTCGAACCAGCTTGGGTCAATGTTCATTTTTTTGCATTTTTCTAATAAGATGGCATTAGAAAATAATTTAGCTCCGTTATAAGTACGAGACCAAGCAGAGAATTCGTTTGCTTTGAGGCAAGTATGAGGTATATGGAAGAATTCACCACCTCCAGGCAATTACGAAACATATCAGTGAATTAATTTGCTCCACATGTGCAAGTATCATGTGAGATGCGATTGTATCCAAGGCTGTACTGACTCTGAAAGAAGTGTGGAAAATTACCTTCTTCGAAATAATCATACAAATAATCAAATAAAGAAAAAGAAATGCCAATTGCTCCGAAACTAATCAAAGAAAAGAATTGCTCCAAAATGTGCATGAGATAAATGAAAGACCTGAATTGCACCAGAATATTTATGAAAAAATAATCGGAGGACTTATAAGCATGAGACCAGTCAAAGAAAAACCTTTGAATTTCCAGACTTTTATGTTCTCTGGCTAAAAGTATATCTCTCCACCACCACTATCTTCCTATGCTTCTGCTACTGTTCTCCAGACTCCACCGAGTTTGTGTCTTTCTTTGAATATCTGTCCTCGTGCCATGAGTCCTCTCTATCTTCTCACCCGCATGCCGAAGCTCTCTACATTGGAGACCTCAATTTACGCCAAAGTGAGTGGCTTCATTTTTCTCACACTGATGTGGAAGGAAGTGAGGCCCTTGCTTTCTCTATTACTCACGATCTGGAGAAAATTATCAAACATCCTACCCGTGGTCCTGATCATCACGAACATGACGCAAACACTCTTGACCTATTTTTTACTTCTAATCCTTCAAACTACTCTTATTCTGTGCTTTCCTCTCTTGGTAAATATGACCACTCTATGATCTCAGTCTCTTCCATTTTCACTCCCCCTCCACCAGTCCCTCCTACTCAGCGCCACCTTGGGCACTTTGAGAGTAACCAACATGAAAATTTGCGTAACTTCCTCTTTGACTTCCCATGGGATGACTATTGCTTTCGGTCCCGCAACCCTGATCAGGTAGCTCTAAAAGTTGCTGTCTACCTCCAGACTCTGGAACTCTCTTCCTCCTTCTGTGTTTCCTAATTCTTATGACCTTTCAACCTTCAAAAAGCAGATCTATCGTCATCTCAAAGCCTAGTCCTCCATATCTCTGGGTCCTCTGTACTTTGACTGTTTTTTTTCTGTCTGTCGTTTTCCTATGTGTGACATTACCTCATACCTGCCTTGTCCTTAACCTTTTTCTTTTCCTTCTTCTTGGTATTTTCTCGTGCCTGGGCCTTTATTGATGAGGGCAGGTTTGCCTATCCCGGTGTCACACTCATAAAATTAAATACTTGTTATGCCATAGATTTTGCTAAAAAGCATCGTCGGCTGCTTTAAAGTGCCCATTCATGATGTGATTTGGCCTTGAGCCCATAGGGCAGACCTGGTTGGATGTGATTATAATGGAACTTGTATGGGCTGCTTGTGGTCTACAACCGGCCCATAGATGATCCAGTCTGGTCGGATCCAATCAGATTTGTCCGGTGGTCTCAAGGCTAAATTGCACTGTGTATGGGCACGTTTAAGTTTCTTCTCAAGCCCGTTAAGAATGATGATGATAATAATAATAATAATAGTGTAAAAAACGTGAGTATTGTGCTTACATTAATATAAAGATTAGAGATGTATATTTATATATATATTCTTTATTATAAAAAATATTTGTAATGATCCAGAGACACGTATATTTCAATATGGTTTTTTCTATGCCTACAGCTACACTGAATATTCTTTGATATTCATCACACATCTTTTATTATCCCTTCACATCTGACAAGTCATTACACTCTCCATCTCTGTTTCTCTTTACTTTATGGATTCTTCGTGCCCATGTCGTATGACTTCCTGAGCGGAAACGGTTGGTCGAGGGCACGGATATTTTATTACAATGTTTGTAGAAAGTGCCAAGGAAATATATGACCGGAACCGTGAGACTTATGGACCTGGCATCGAGAAGGGCGAGAAAGGACAGGAAGTTAGCCATTTCCTAAACCACAACACACATAAACTTGTGTTTCGTACGCAGGTACATACCCTGCAGAGATGCCCAATAACTCCTCCCCGGAAGTAGGTGGGATTCCACTTTGAGCCTGGCGCTGATTAGCTAGGACTAGATCTGACTGATTTCATTGGAGAATTGGATGTTAAGCCACGCCCTGCCCTGGGGGTATTTAAAGAGCCACCCAGGGCAGAGACAGTTAGTTAGATATTGCCAGGGGCACGAATAGATCGTAGATTGTGATAGTCATAGGGTGGGGGCCATTTGAGGCACAGGGGCATTGAGGCGTCGGATGTGTTGTACTCTAGAATAAATATAAGTAAAGGAACTACTGCTTGTCCATTCTTACCTTGTACCCATCAGGTACCAATATTTATAAACCACGCTACCATAATAATTAAAGTAAATATACGTAGGAGGAAAAGCCCTACGGCAGTGGTGTCAGTAGAAGGGGATAATCATAAAAGCCCTACGTCAGTGGCGGCATACTGTGGAATAGTTATAACCACTACGTCAGTGGTGACAAGCGGTGAGAAAACCCATTCATCTTATAAAGTGTGAGTTCAAGTGGAGGTCTAAAACTCCCACGTCAGTGGTGGCAGTGCGGTACGGATCTTCACGAGAGAAAAAAAACATACGAAGAGACAGGTGAATGCCAGTGCAGACCCGTGAAAAGAAAATAAGAATGGCAAAAGCAGAAATCCAACATCTCCCAATTCAAGAAATGAGTGACGAGGCCAAACACCGGAGAATTCTCGAACTGGAGGAGCAAGTGCGGCGCCTACAAGCACGCGCCGACGCCGCTCCGTCGAGAAGGAACTTGGCCGACGCCGACGCCTCAAACATCGACGAACAGCCGGCCGCTCCGAACCCCGTGGTGACACAGGGAACGCAGCAGGCCCAGCCCCCACCCTGTGCCCTGGTTGTAAAGACGCCTCGAGTCAAGAATTCATTTTTATACCTCGACGGCGCAAATATAAAAGACCGCGAATGTCTGTCCATAATTCCCGCGACCGACTTCCTGAAATACTTGGGTCTGCGGATGAGAAGTGACGAGTGGTCAAATAGAGAATGTTATAAAACTTTGAAGGAACTATTTCTGAGATATTTCTTAGTAAGCCGAAGTGTGACCGGAGCATTGAGTGAAAATGCCCATTACAAGAGGTATAAGTTGCCGGATCCGACCAAGAAGACGGCGATTCGACGATTTTACGCGAAGAGAAGAAGGAAAACCCGATCCTTCCTTGCCTTCTGTCATGAAGTTTTTCAGGACCACCTCCTTAAAATAGCTAAGTACTTGTGATCTGTATCCAGTGAGTAATGGGACAATTAGTAAAAGAAATTGAGGTCGGTGGACGCCGCCATTTTGTCTTGTAGTAATGCTTTGACTCAGCCAACCCGCTTATAAGGGGTGTGGCGCTTAATAAGTTGATAAAAGTAGAATTTCTGTACCCATTACTAACATGGATAATTTGTACTAATAGCTATAAGCAGTAATAAACTCCGTTTTTTGTTATAATTTGAGTAATGTAAAGAAATTTCGTTGGAAGTGCGTTCCATTTATTTGTATTAATGCTGAGATTGAATTTTAAGAACGCGAATGTATCGATTTTTAATTGAAAAACTGTAATGCACGTGAAATCACTGTTACAGTATATTAATTTCTAAAGCGTAACAATTATAGTGAGAAATATACGTGCATCTGCTTTTGAGAGTTTCATAGAACACGTGTGGTTTTCGGGAAAAGAATGCGGAAGTGGCCATTCGATCTCCCAACCTCGTTACTGTGAATCTGTAGTAATTATACTGAGCTTTGATACTTTAAAGTACGTGTAAAATCATTGTTATATTAATTTCTTAAAGCGTAAGAAATCGAGTGTTACGATTGCGCCTGTTTTTAAGTTTTTTTCTTTTTTTTTCTTTGTTTTTATCCGCGGGAGTAATGTTTTAACGAGAGAAAGACATAAACGACAGATCGTTCTTTTTGTGTTAGGATGAAGGGATTAACATTACGATACGTGTGTGGCATGTTTTTTTTGAAGAATAAGAAATTTCGTGATATTAGTTAGAGTTGAGTTTTTTTATTTCACGCTATGCAGGCAGAAAGTAAGAGTAAATTAGAGTAGTTTGTGCTGTCCTAGAATAGGGAAGGTTTTTCAGTGTCACCCAAACGTAGCTTCAAGGGAGTAGAATGTTTGTTTGTTCGTTAGAATGGGACTAGGACTGGTGAGAGAGTCTGTGACCGCACGGCTCAGCCGAGATTTCACCTTTACTCTTCTTCAGAGAGACCGGGAAAGGGGAAAGCCGGCGTTGTAAATGAAAGGGAATTTTACAGAACGGGGATGACTGTCTTGAAAGTGATATAGCGAATGAGTATGAATGACTGGGGGTATAACGGGAGGGTTGCTCTAGGGGGTGAAATCGCGGAAAAGCACCGTTAGGAAGCATGATTGGGGAGTCTGCGAGGATCGTTCCCCTGCTCTGCCAGGTCCTTCTGCATGCCATATCAGAGTGTATTTATGGGAGGTGATGCGCTGTTGCAATATCTAGTGAGGGATATGGATGAGAAGGTAATTCTCCACCTGCCCAGATATGGTTGAAATGCCGAGTTTGTTTTATTTTTTTTGTTTTGTCCCCTACTCCGCCGTTGAGATTATTATTCGATTTCCGAGAGATTCCAAGATAGATGTTACGTGATAAAGGACGTGAATCTATGAATGATTCTTTATTTTCTTTGCTAGCTGCAGTATATACATTATTTGTCTGAAGAGATATGTTAGATTGATAAAGTAAAACTTTGCGAGTTTTAGCCATGATAATGTTTTATCAAAATTATTTCGGCTTGGTCATAAAGAAAGAGTGAGAGCTGACACGAAATGACAACAAGAATGTTACACAGCTGTATCCCGTATTTGAGAGAGCAGATATAAGTCAAATTCGAGATAGTAAAAGAAGATATATATTTTATGTTTGAATTGTTTATGTACAACTCCGTACGAGATTTTGAAGTTTAAGCAAAATGCATTCCTTACTGTTGATAATGAAATATACTTTTTGTTTTTATTATTGCATACACAGAGAAAGACTTTTTATATTCTTAGATACCCGTTTTTGTTATAGTTTTTTTGTATTGAAGAAATCTTTAAAATCTTACTTAAAGGATTCTGAAAAGATTATCTAGAGATAACCATGGTTAATCCCTATCATTTTCATGAATTTTAGATTACAATCGGGCTAATTAAAGATAATTGAGATTATTAGAGATTATTTGCTGAGTTTTAAAGTTAAAATTAATGACACTTAAGTCCTTTTTAAGAAGTTGTTAAGAGAAGGATATTTGTACTTTTGTTGATAATAGTAGGGATACTGTCACATATGATATTAGTTTTTTTGCTTTAATTTCATCAGTGTGTGTGCTTCGACTTAACCCTCTGATTTATAGTATGAAAAGAGAGAGATTGTCATTATAGACAAGGATGTGTATGCTGTTACAGTAAAGTCCTTATCAAGATTAAACAGAAAGGAATGGATTTATGCTTCGACAGTTCTGCAGTTGTACACTAAGTTCTTTTTGCTTTTGTTTTATTAATGAGGAAATGAGAATAGCCGCTGACAATAAACGTAAGACTCTATCGATAGTCATTGCTAACGTTGTTCACGTTCATTTGTTTATTTATTATTATTAGAGATACCCTGCGACACTTTTTTATTTTCAGTACAAGTTAAAAGGAAGAGGCCCATCTCAGCTGACTTGTGAGTGAAGACCGCAACGTATTTCGCGGTCGCCCAGCCTCTCTCTCTCTCTCTCTCTCTCTCTCTCTCTCTCTCTCTCTCTCTCTCTCTCTCCTACCTTTCACTCGACTCTGAGCCTGACAGAGGCTCCGTTCGATGCTAAAAGAATGTAGCCGTCTTTGATTTTTTTTTGTGTGTGATTTTTTCCAGCGAAGCTAGGCGATAATTGTGCCTACATTTTATTTCAGTTGATAGATTGTTGCATGCTGTTATTGCATAAATACTGATAAGATATCGGTAGTACCGCCATTTGCCTAAAATATTTTTGCCACATGTCGCAACTGTTTAGAGAATAGATAAAACTCCCATTGACAAGTTGTGGAGCCAGCAAGTTGCCACTTATGCTATACATATATACATTGATTACGACAGCAGGAATTTGAATGTTAAAGGAGACTGTGTTAGAATAGGCATCACTATGAAAAATAAGTGTAGAACTCTGTTCTTACTTCTGAATGCCAGTCTCCATTGTATATATATTGATATTTTTGATTTAGTATATTTATTTTCATTGTTTATTATTCTTATTTTTAGATCGTGATTATTAGTAATGTTATTATGTTGACTGATGTTGTTGCTATCTCTCCATGGCCTGTTGCTAATTATTATTTTTGAAATGAAATCAGCAGTAACTTGATGATTTGTATCTTTTAGCTGAATTCATACTTGATGTTACTGTAGCCACCGCTAATAAGAATGTTTCTTTAGTGGCTTTTCTCAGCATTTGATGATTGCTCTTTTTGACATTTATAGTAGAGTAATGCTATGTAGCAGTTGCTAAGTCCTAAGTATCTTGGAATAATAATCTAGTTGTGTAGACACATACCTTCCATTACCACCCTATTCCTAGGCAGCCCCGACCTGCAAGTTCTAAAGTCTTTAGATTTTGTCCGTCAGACAAGTCCCTAATGCCCATTGAATAGAGATGGCAATCACTTGCAGTTGCAGGGGAGGCAAAGTATAGCCTCGATTACCAACGTATGGCCAATGTTGGTACCCTGAAGTCATAGGGAACCTTTCTTACAACTGTGGTAGTGACATAGGTTCAAACTTTCATCCCGCATTCTACTTCGAAGGTACGTGTGAGAGGACCGTACAGAAATAGTAACGCTGTGACGTTGCAGGTCTCCTGCGAGGTGGTCTTAGTCAAGATCGGCCGAGGGCAGGACGAGCAAGCCGGGCTGGAAGGATTCGCGAGAGGTGGGGCCCCTTCCTGGTCCTTTTTGTTGTGCCTAACCGAGAAACAGAGTTATGGCAACAAACCTGGGCCTGCAGCGAGGACGGGCGGGGGATGTGAAAGCGTAAGAGTCCCCGTGAGAGACCGGGGAATCGCACCTAGCAAGAATTCATGAGCAAGGGACAGAGAAAACAAAAGTCGTCCTAGACAGAGGAAAGTAAAAGTCGTCCTAGACAGAGGAAAGTAAAAGTCGTCCTAGACAGAGAAAGTAAAAGTCGTCCTAGACAGAGAAAACGAAAGTCGTCCTAGACAGAGGAAAGTAAAAGTCGTCCTAGACAGAGGAAAGTAAAAGTCGTCCTAGACAGAGAAAGTAAAAGTCGTCCTAGACAGAGGAAAGTAAAAGTCGTCCTAGACAGAGGAAAGTAAAAGTCGTCCTAGACAGAGAAAGTAAAAGTCGTCCTATCCATTGGTCTCTGAATAGTAATATAATATGAAAATAAAACATGTTTTGTTTCAGGAGTAGTTTTTAAGGCTTAATTTTAAGACAAATCAATGCCCCTAATAATGATAGGAATAGAACTTATGACGGTAGGGTCTCTTATAGAAATTACTGTTGATGTTATAGTCTATTGCATTTTACCTGTTCATACATGCTAATACTCTACTTAATTGTTTGCTAATGTTCTAAACGAGTCATGATCTTACTGTACTTAACTCAATTTTGCCTTTTAAAACGAGAGAAGTAGATAAATTAATGTTTTGATTTAAGCTGACTTGTTGATCTTAATTAATGTTTGACATTAGTTTCACACTGGAATTATGCTGTTTAAATATAAGAATATGTTTGTATTTCAGATTTCCAACAAGGACATAGACCCTGCATGCTCTAGTTGTCTGTAAAGGTACTCTCTATATGTTATGTTTGTGTAATTTGTATAGGAATTCTTAGAAAATAGCTTAAATAATTCGGCCCCATTTCTATTGTAAACTAATGTTAGCTAGGATATGTCCAAGAGCTCCCGGAAAAACTAGTCCATGCTTCGACTGAAATAAGAGATATTTCAGTTTTGGTTGGGAGGGATGTCGTATGACTTCCTGAGCAGAAACGGTTGGTCGAGGGCACGGATATTTTATTACAATGTTTGTAGAAAGTGCCAAGGAAATATATGACCGGAACCGTGAGACTTATGGACCTGGCATCGAGAAGGGCGAGAAAGGACAGGAAGTTAGCCATTTCCTAAACCACAACACACATAAACTTGTGTTTCGTACGCAGGTACATACCCTGCAGAGATGCCCAATAACTCCTCCCCGGAAGTAGGTGGGATTCCACTTTGAGCCTGGCGCTGATTAGCTAGGACTAGATCTGACTGATTTCATTGGAGAATTGGATGTTAAGCCACGCCCTGCCCTGGGGGTATTTAAAGAGCCACCCAGGGCAGAGACAGTTAGTTAGATATTGCCAGGGGCACGAATAGATCGTAGATTGTGATAGTCATAGGGTGGGGGCCATTTGAGGCACAGGGGCATTGAGGCGTCGGATGTGTTGTACTCTAGAATAAATATAAGTAAAGGAACTACTGCTTGTCCATTCTTACCTTGTACCCATCAGGTACCAATATTTATAAACCACGCTACCATAATAATTAAAGTAAATATACGTAGGAGGAAAAGCCCTACGGCAGTGGTGTCAGTAGAAGGGGATAATCATAAAAGCCCTACGTCAGTGGCGGCATACTGTGGAATAGTTATAACCACTACGTCAGTGGTGACAAGCGGTGAGAAAACCCATTCATCTTATAAAGTGTGAGTTCAAGTGGAGGTCTAAAACTCCCACGTCACCCAGGCACGATAAGGGCTGTTTTATTTTATTTTTTTTTTTGGCCCGTCCTGGTGTCACAATCATAAAAAATAAAAATAAAAAAATATGTGTTTTTATATATACTATCCAAATAAATGCTTCTATCACAAACTTCGTTTGATATCCTTGGTAGCAATGCCAAATAAACGATTTTTAAAGAGTAGCAATATTTTCGTCTCATGCGAGTGAGTTAATGCAATTTTTTGCTCTATATTATACATATATTAAAGTGACAATGCTTGGCCATGTACAAATATTAGATGACTAGGCAAACAAGCATAGTAGTAAATAGAGTTATGTATAAATAAACAAATAATCAAACAGAACTGGCTTTATTAGCATCACTGTATTAATGGCACATGAAGGTGGGGTAAATTATAATTATAATATGTATAATCGAATTAATAAATAAGTAAATAAACAAATATGTAATAAATATATATATATATATATATATATATATATATATATATATATATATATATATATATATATATATATATATATATATATATATATATATATATATATATATATATATATATATATATATATATATATATATATCCAAAGAAGCACATTACATATGTGAAAACATGAATAATTTTTTACCCCGACCGGGACTTGAACCTAGGACTTATAATTACTAACCCAAGGCGCTACCAACTACACCACAGAAGGTTAAAAGGAAGCAGACCGTATAGCTTATATCTACTATAGAAGAAGTGAATGCATTCTATGTGAATGCCACTATGTTCATAATACAGTTTCCCCAACCTCACTCGTAGTTTCGTTTTCGCATTTAATTCAACTCCAAATCTCATTCGGGACCAATAATAACCAAATAAGCACATTACATATGTGAAAGCATGAATCATTTTACCCCAACCGAGACTTGAACCTAGGGCTTATAATTACTAAGCCCAGGCATTACCAACTACACCACAGAAGGTGTAAAGGAAACAGACCTTTTAGCTTATATCTGCTATAGTAGGAATGAACACATTCTACCTGAATGCCACTATGTTCATATTACAGTTTCCCCAACCTCACTCGTGGTTTCGTTTTTGCATTTAATTCAACTCTCAATCTCACTCGGGACCAACAATAACCAAATAAGCACATTACATATGTGAAAACATGAATCATTTTTATGCCGACCAGGACTTGAACCTAAGACTTATAATTACTAAACCAAGGCACTACCAACTACACAACAGAAGAAACAGACTTTATAGCTTATATCTGCTATAGTAGGAATGAATGCATTCTATCTGAATGCCATTATGTTCATATTACAGTTTCCCCAACCTCACTCATGGTTTCGTTTTTGCATTTCATTCAACTGCCAATCTCATTCGGGACCAATAACCAAATAAGCACATTACATATGTGAAAACATGAATCATTTTAGCGCCAACCAGGACTTGAACCTAGGATTATAATTACAAAGCCAAGGCGCTACCAACTACACCACAGAAGGTTCAAAGGAAACAGACCTTATAGCTTATATCTGCTATAGTAGGAATGAACACATTCTATTTGAATGCCACTATGTTCATATTACAGTTTCCCCAAACTCATTCGTGGTTTCGTTTTCGCATTTAATTTAATTCCCAATCTTATTTGGGACCAATAATAACCAAATAAGCACATTGCATATGTGAAAACATGAATCATTTTTACCCCGACTGGGACTTGAACCTTGGACTTATAATTACTAAGCCAAGGGGCTACCAACTACACCACAGAAGATTAAAAGGAAACAGACCTTACAACTTATATCTGCTATAGTAGGAATGAACACATTCTATCTGAATGCCACAATGTTCATATTACAGTTTCCCCAACCTCAATCGTGGTTTCGTTTTCGCCTTGGCTTAGTAATTATAAGTCCTAGGTTCAAGTCCAGGTCGGGGTAAAAACGATTCATGTTTTCACATATACAATGTGTTTATTTGGTTATTATTGGTCCCGAATGAGATTTGGAGTTGAATTAAATGCGAAAACGAAAACACGAGTGAGGTTGGGGAAACTGTAATATGAACATAGTGGCATTCAGATAGAATGAGTTCATTCCTACTATAGCAAATATAAGCTATAAGGTCTGTTTCCTTTTAACCTTCTGTGGTGTAGTTGGTAACGCCTTGGTTTAGTAATTATAAGTCCTTGGTTCAAGTCCCGGTCAGGGTAAAAATGATATATATATATATATATATATATATATATATATATATATATATATATATATATATATATATATATATATATATATATATACAGTGTATATATATATATATATATATATATATATATATATATATATATATATATATATATATATATATATATATATATATATATATATATATATATATATATATATATATATATATATATATATATATATATATATATATATATACATGGGTATATAGGTTTATAAAGAGATAGATAGATAGATAGATAGAAATACAGATAGACAAATATATAGATAGGTAAACAGATAAATAGATAGATAGATAAATAAATAGATAGATAGATAGATAGATAGATAGATTTAAGCAAATGAACAACTACATCCAAAACAATACATAAAAAACTAAGAGTGTTAAAATTTAGTAACTTGCATGCATGAATAGATAATAAAAGATGTTCTAAGAATGAAGTAACATCATACCCTCAGACCAAAATATCTGGAGGTTAGTGGCGAGGACAGATGACTTGTTCTGTTTTTTCCTACCATGCCCAGTGACCAAAGCGTTGTCGCTGTGGCAAAGTGGTAGTGTCCGAGATTGGAGGCATCAAGTCAAGGGTCCGCTACTCGCCACGGTCTTAGGCTAGAAAGTGCATTCACTCAAAGAAACGATCACACCTGCCAAAACCAAAGTCCTTTGCAGATGTCACTGTCCTGGCCCTTAGTAGAAAAGGGAGTCAGTGACGAAAAATCACACACACACACACACACACACACACACACACAAGAGGCAAGAAGGTTAAATGATGAAAGAAATGAAGAAGAGAAGAAAAATTTTCGTTACAGAATACTTCCAGACAAAGGGGAGATAAAGAAGATAATGACAGAAGATCAGGGGATGGGGCCTCATTAAGATTGTTATACACAAATGCTGATGGATTAGCTGGTAAGGCAGTAGAATTAAAAGATAGGATTCACAACAGTAAGGCAGATATAGTAGCAATTACAGAGACTAAGTTGAGTGAGGACATAAACAGTGTCACAGTTTTTCCAAAGGGCTTCAGAATACTAAGGGTCGAAAGATCTGAGAGGACTGGTGGAGGGATAGCACTGCTCATAAGTGAGAGGATTCAAGTTGAAGAAATAAACTTGGCTATAGAAAGTGAGTTCAGGGAATTTCTTGTTGCTCGCATAAATACTGGGTCAGAGAGCATTATAATAACTGTTGTATACAACCCACCAAGGAACCAAAATAGGCTTGAAATTTATGAGGAAAGTCATATAGGTACGATTGAAGTCATAAACTCAGTTGTTAACATGGCACGGGAGAAAAAATGTAGGATTTTGATTATGGGAGACTTTAATCATAAAGAGATAGATTGGATAAATCTTGACCCACACAGTGGTGAGGACTCATTTGGGGCAAGATTCCTAGATTGCGTACAAGGGAATTTCCTACACCAACATGAAATGGAACCAACAAGAGCCAGGGGTGGGGATGAGCCATCACTACTTGATCTAGTGTTCACAGATAATGTGTTGGATATTGAAAATATTGAGTATGAACCACCAATTGGAAAGAGTGACCACTGTGTGTTGTTGATGGAGTATATCATTGAAGACATTCTTCCTGAGAGTAGAGGCACTGAGGTCATGAGGAGGAACTATCCGAAAGGAGATTACATCAAAATGAATGAGCTTTTTGCAGTTATTGACTGGAGAACCTTATTTTACAACAAATCTGTACAAGAAATGTATGACATCTTTTGTGAGAAATATGGGAAGATAGTAGATTGCTGCATACCTGTCACCAAAGTAGGTGTAATTCATGCCAGAGAGAAATGGTTCGATAATGGGTGTAAAAGAGCTAAGGAGTGGAGAGACAAATGCTGGAAAAGGTATAGGAGGAGAAAAAACGTAAATGCCTGGCAAACCTACAAAAGAGCAAGAAATGACTACCTAAGTAAAAGGAGAGAGGCAGAGAGAGATTATGAGAGGGACATCACCAGGAAGGCTAAAGAAAATCCCAAGCTTTTCCACAGCTTTATCAGAGGAAAACTGAAGGTAAAAGAACAGGTTTTAAGGCTAAAGAGAGCGGATGGAAGCATCACTGAGACGGACGAAGAGATCTGCAAAGAATTGAACAAGGAGTTTCAGTCAGTATTTACAGTAGAAAATACCCCACCCCCTCAGATTGCAGTGATGGAAGCTCAAGGGCCGGTATTAGAGAACATCAACCTTACAGCCACAGAGGTATGCAAAGCGCTGATGGATTTAGATGTTCATAAAGCTACAGGTCCTGATGACATATCCCCTCATGTGCTTAAAAAATGCGCAAACACAATATCAGTGGCACTAAGTATCATATTTAAGGAGTCACTGGAGTCGGGGGAGATTCCAAGATGCTGGAAATAAGCAAATGTGATACCTATCTTCAAAAAGGGAAGGAGGGATACGGCTCTGAACTATAGACCAGTTTCCTTGACCAGCATAGTTTGCAAACTTATGGAGAAACTACTAAGGAAACATATCTCTCTTCACTTGGAATCCTTCAACTTTTTGTCAGTGAGGCAACATGGCTTCAGAGAAGGAAGATCAACAGTAACAAACTTATTAGAAATTTATGATGAGGTAAGCCAAATCTTACAGGAAAGAGAGGGCTGGGCAGATTGCATATTCCTAGACTTCCAGAAAGCGTTTGACACTGTTCCACATGGGAGACTTATTAGGAAGCTGCAATCAATGGCTAGAATAGGTGGAAATGTCTTGGAATGGATAAAAACTTACTTAGAAGGAAGGGAACAGAGGGTTAGAGTAAGACACTCAGTGTCTGAATGGAGAAGAGTTAGTAGTGGAGTTCCACAGGGTTCAGTTTTAGGGCCACGTTTGTTCCTTGTATATGTAAATGACCTACCAGAGTCTGTAAATTCATTCATGAATATGTTTGCAGATGATGCAAAGATTGTGAAGAAAGTAAAAAACGAGAACAATGGTAGAGAACTTCAGGAGGATCTAAATAATCTGCATGAGTGGTCAGAAAAGTGGCTAATGAAATTCAATACCTCAAAATGTAAGGTAATGAGAATGGGTACAAGTGCAAGAAGGCCCAAGCTTGACTACTCGGTGGCTGGAGTACAACTTCAAGAGACAGAAAATGAGAGAGATCTAGGAGTAAACATACTGGCAGATTTGTCTCCAGAAATACATATAAATGGCATAGTAAGGGCAGCATATGCATTCTTATCAAATGTAAGGGTAGCCTTCAGGCACATGGACAAGGAAATGTTCAGAAATATTTATGTAACCTATGTGAGGCCAAAACTCGAATATGCAGCCCCCTGTTGGAATCCGCACTTGAAAAAGCACATAGCTAAGCTTGAAAAGTTCAAAGACATGCCACGAAACTGGTGCCAGAAATACGCAATCTCGGTTATGATGAGAGGCTGAGGGAATTAGACTTGCCATCACTCGAAGCTAGAAGAGTAAGGGGGGATATGGTGACAGTCTTTAAATTCCTTCATGGTTATGATAGAGTGGATAGGGATCGATATTTCGATATGGCTGGCTCTAGAACTAGAGGTCATAGTTTGAAGCTTCGTAAGAAAACTTCTTTGCAGGATGTAAGGAAATACTTTTTCAGTGTAAGAGTAGTTGATAATTGGAATTCGCTAAGCGAGGAGGTAGTTAATGCTATCTCAATCCATAGTTTTAAGGACAGGTACGATAAGTATCACTAAGTCTAAAAATGGAACCGATCAGGAGACGGGAAGATACGAGCTTTGGGCTCTTTCCCGTAAACACAATTAGGTAATCACAATTAGGTAATCACAGAAGATCAGGGGATGGGGCCTCATTAAGATTGTTATACACAAATGCTGATGGATTAGCTGGTAAGGCAGTAGAATTAAAAGATAGGATTCACAACAGTAAGGCAGATATAGTAGCAATTACAGAGACTAAGTTGAGTGAGGACATAAACAGTGTCACAGTTTTTCCTAAGGGTTTCAGAATACTAAGGGTTGAAAGATCTGAGAGGACTGGTGGAGGGATAGCATTGCTCATAAGTGAAAGGATTCAAGTTGAAGAAATAAACTTGGCTATAGAAAGTGAGTTCAAGGAATTTCTTGTTGCTCGCATAAATACTGGGTCAGAGAGCATTATAATAACTGTTGTATACAACCCACCAAGGAACCAAAATAGGCTTGAAGTTTATGAGGAAAGTCAAATAGGTACTATTGAAGTCATAAACTCAGTTGTTAACATGGCACGGGAAAAAAAATGTAGGATTTTGATTATGGGAGACTTTAATCATAAAGAGATAGATTGGATAAATCTTGACCCACACAGTGGTGAGGACTCATTCGGGGCAAGATTCCTAGATTGCGTACAAGGGAATTTCCTACACCAACATGTAATGGAACCAACAAGGGCCAGGGGTGGGGATGAGCCATCACTACTTGATCTAGTGTTCACAGATAATGTGTTGGATATTGAAAAAATTGAGTATGAACCACCAATTGGAAAGAGTGACCACTGTGTGTTGTTGATGGAGTATATCATTGAAGATATTCTTCCTGAGAGTAGAGGCACTGAGGACATGAGGAGGAACTATCCGAAAGGAGATTACATCAAAATGAATGAGCTTTTTGCAGTTATTGACTGGAGAACCTTATTTTACAACAAATCTGTACAAGAAATGTATGACATCTTTTGTGAGAAATATGGGAAGATAGTAGATTGCTGCATACCTGTCACCAAAGTAGGTGTAATTCATGCCAGAGAGAATTGGTTCGATAATGGGTGTAAAAGAGCTAAGGAGTGGAGAGACAAATGCTGGAAAAGGTATAGGAGGAGAAAAAACATAAATGCCTGGCAAACTTACAAAAGAGCAAGAAATGACTACCTAAGTAAAAGGAGAGAGGCAGAGAGAGACTATGAGAGGGACATCACCAGGAAGGCTAAAGAAAATCCCAAGCTTTTCCACAGCTTTATCAGAGGAAAACTGAAGGTAAAAGAACAGGTTTTAAGGCTAAAGAGAGCGGATGGAAGCATCACTGAGACGGATGAAGAGATCTGCAAAGAATTGAACAAGGAGTTTCAGTCAGTATTTACAGTAGAAAATACCCCACCCCCTCAGATTGCAGTGATAGAAGCTCAAGGGCCGGTATTAGAGAACATCAACCTTACAGCCACAGAGGTATGCAAAGCGCTGATGGATTTAGATGTTCATAAAGCTACAGGTCCTGATGACATATCCCCTCATGTGCTTAAAAAATGCGCAAACACAATATCAGTGGCACTAAGTATCATATTTAAGGAGTCACTGGAGTCGGGGGAGATTCCAAGATGCTGGAAACAAGCAAATGTGATACCTATCTTCAAAAAGGGAAGGAGGGATACGGCTCTGAACTATAGACCAGTTTCCTTGACCAGCATAGTTTGCAAACTTATGGAGAAACTACTAAGGAAACATATCTCTCTTCACTTGGAATCCTTCTACTTTTTGTCAGTGAGGCAACATGGCTTCAGAGAAGGAAGATCAACAGTAACAAACTTATTAGAATTTTATGATGAGGTAAGCCAAATCTTACAGGAAAGAGAGGGCTGGGCAATTGCATATTCCTAGACTTCCAGAAAGCGTTTGACACTGTTCCACATGGGAGACTTATTAGGAAGCTGCAATCAATGGCTAGAATAGGTGGAAATGTCTTGGAATGGATAAAGACTTACTTAGAAGGAAGGGAACAGAGGGTTAGAGTAAGACACTCAGTGTCTGAATGGAGAAGAGTTAGTAGTGGAGTTCCACAGGGTTCAGTTTTAGGGCCACTTTTGTTCCTTGTATATGTAAATGACCTACCAGAGTCTGTAAATTCATTCATGAATATGTTTGCAGATGATGCAAAGATTGTGAAGAAAGTAAAAAACGAGAACAATGGTAGAGAACTTCAGGAGGATCTAAATAATCTGCATGAGTGGTCAGAAAAGTGGCTAATGAAATTCAATACCTCAAAATGTAAGGTAATGAGAATGGGTACAAGTGCAAGAAGGCCCAAGCTTGACTACTCGGTGGCTGGAGTACAACTTCAAGAGACAGAAAATGAGAGAGATCTAGGAGTAAACATACTGGCAGATTTGTCTCCAGAAATACATATAAATGGCGTAGTAAGGGCAGCATATGCATTCTTATCAAATGTAAGGGTAGCCTTCAGGCACATGGACAAGGAAATGTTCAGAAATATTTATGTAACCTATGTGAGGCCAAAACTCGAATATGCAGCCCCCTTTTGGAATCCGCACTTGAAAAAGCACATAGCTAAGCTTGAAAAAGTTCAAAGACATGCCACGAAACTGGTGCCAGAAATACGCAATCTCAGTTATGATGAGAGGCTGAGGAAATTAGACTTACCATCACTGGAAGCTAGAAGAGTGAGGCGGGATATGGTGACAGTCTTTAAAGTCCTTCATGGTTATGATAGAGTGGATAGGGATGTATATTTTGATATGGCTGGCTCTAGAACTAGAGGTCATAGTTTGAAGCTTCGTAAGAAAACTTGTTTGCAGGATGTAAGGAAATACTTTTTCAGTGTAAGAGTAGTTGATAATTGGAATTGGCTAAGCGAGGAGGTAGTTAATGCTATCTCAATCCATAGTTTTAAGGACAGGTATGATAAGTATCACTAAGTATAAAATGGAACCGATCAGGAGACGGGAAGATACGAGCTTTGGGCTCTTTCCCGTAAACACAATTAGGTAATCACAATTAGGTAATCACAAAGTGGATAGGGATCGATATTTTTATATGGCTGGCACTAGAACTAGAGGTAATAGTTTGAAACTTCGTAAAAAAAAAACTTCTTTGCAGGATGTAAGGAAGTACTTTTTTAGTGTAAGAGTAGTTGATAACTGGAATTGGCTATGCGAGGAGGTAGTTAATGCTAACTCCAATCCATAGTTCTAAGGACAAGTATGAGAAGTATCACTAAGTACAAAATGGAACCGACCAGGAGACGGGAAGTTACGAGCGTTGGGCTTTTTCCCGGAAGCACAATTAGGTAATTACAGCTACCAAAGCACGGGCTCGTAAAGTAAGCCTACCTGGGGGAAATGATATTGATATGTCATCTCCTAGACCCTGTCAACTCAACAGGAACAGTGGGTAAAAACAATGCATATGTCATACCACTGTGTGTGATAAGCTACATCATGAGCTCAGTCACAAGAACTGCTATACATACGTCTGTCCTCACGTTCTACACCTCTCTAAAGAGCCAATGTATATTGTAACAAATTGCTTATGTAAAGAATATATGTATGGCAAGGCTGAACCTCTGAAAGTGTTATCAAACAGGGTTAATGGTGTTGGTGTACCTGTTTTAAGGTCAGTGTACTTAAGCACAGTAAAGAACATTATTGATTATTCTGCTCCGGTTTTGGTAACTTATTCAGAGAAGGACCTTAAGTCATTAGAAATTCTTCAGAACGAGGGAATGAGGATTGTTATTGGTTGTCCAAGGACAACAAGAATAGATATTATGTAATTGGAATTAAATATTCCAAGTATAGGTCACAGGATTCAGGAGTTGACTGCCATATCTGTTTTACGACTCATTTGGCGTGATGATGCTTATCTAAAGTCTGCTGTTGATCATTTTAGATCAGGTTATTCTAGAAGTTTTAAGGCTAATTCATATACCAAAAAGCTTTGCAATATATTGGATGTTTATGATGTTGTAGAATATTGTGTACCAGTTTCTCAAAGTGTTTACTTAAAACCTTGGTTGATGGAAAATGTACCTATTAGAATTGATAAATTAAACTGTAAGAAGCAGGATACTTCTCCATATGAATTACAACAAATATTCACTGAAAAAATTTCTCATTACCCCAGGGAAAATGCTAGGCATATGTACTGTGATGACACTGTTATTGGAAATAGAGCAGGAAGTGGTGTTGTAATTAGAGAATTTTTTGAATATTGCTCTAGTGTAGAAAAAGAATATCCAAAAGAATAGATGATAAAAGTTCCTCTATCTATGCTAAACTTTATGCTATATATAGGGCTTAATTATGTATTAGAAAAGAAAAAAAGAGCATTTGCATTTATTGATTGTCATAGTGCTTTAATTGCCTTGAATACTAAAATGCCTATTACTGATGATTTAGCATTAAAATGTAGGATATGTATAATTGATATAAAATCACATGGATGTAATGTAAATTTTATGTGGATACCCTCCCATTGTGATATTTATCTAAATGACGTTGCAGATAATTTGGCCAGGCAGGGTTGTGAAAAAAAAAAATCATAGAATATGATTGCACTACGAGCATTAAAAGTCAGAAAAAAATGGGAATTGGCTAATGCTCGGGCTATTTTGTACAATGGTAGCAAAAGCACGAAACATTATGATATAGTTATGAATAATACATATTTTTCATATGGCAATGCTTCACCCAAATATGATGCATTTATGATGAGACAACGTTTTGGATATAAATATTACTGGCAATATATTAAACAAACTGATGGTATCCCTTGTAAATTATGTGATCATGTTAAATCTCATACTCTGTATCATTATATAATGGAATGTATAGGTTTAAAAGAGTTCAGGTGTGATAGTATTATTGACATTATAGAGATGGTGTTTTATAAAGAGAAATATGATGAAATGAATTCTGAAAAAAAAAATTCTAAGTTTGACATTAGACATTAGTTTATTTATTTTCTCAGCATATTTGCTATAACTGAGATAAGATAGTCAGTGAAATGACCAATTCTCATATTGTGTATTATTATTATTAGGATTGTCAATATTATTGTAATTTTCATTGTCATTTGATGTAATTGCTTATTATGTCAATAGATTTTTTGAATTTGAATTTGTAGCTGTTCCATGTTGTTCCGGTTTTACGTCACGGATTCCCTTTTCAACCAAGGGCTAGGACGGTTGCCTTCTTGCGAAGGACTTGTTTTGGCAGATGTAATCGTTACCCTGAGTGCATGCCCTTACTAACCTCAGACCGTGACGGGGCGCGAACCCTCGACCATGCATTCCTTTATAGTACGTGACGATGATGAGAATCATTGGGGGGGGGGGAGCAAGGCATGTATTGAGAAAGCAACGAAGATTCCAAAATTTACATGACTGAGAAACATACTCCATTGGAGTGACATTTTTCCATTTTAGGGAATGATAGTCAAAACTAATCTTAACTGTAACTGCGAGGTGAGGAAAAGGTGGTTAAGTGGTGCCGGTTTATTGGGGAATATAGGTAGTCTCCGTGTCTAAATGGTAGCGTCCGCGCCTCTACGTCGGCAGGTCGAGGGTTCGCGACCCGTCACGGACTGAGGTTAGTAAGGGCATACACTCAGGGTAACGATTACATCTGCCAAAACAAGTCCTTCGCAAGAGGGCAACCGTCCTAGCCCTTAGTAGAAAAGGGAGTTCGTGACGTAAAACCGAATCATCATAGGACAGTGACAGTTATATTACAAGGGAGCACTTGTTATCCGGGTATTGCTCCAGATTCCGACTCTTTTACCCTCTCTCTCGCTGACGCTGTAACAGTATTATCACCAGTTACTTAGTCGTTTGATACTTTTTGTGTGGCAAAATGTGGTGTAATACTTAGTGCATCAAAGTCATTCACGTCTAGAGCAACGCGTTATATATTGCCACATAAATAATAATAATAATAATAATAATAATAATAATAATAATAATAATAATAATAATAATAATAATAATAATAATAATAATAATAATAATAACAATAATAATAATAATAATAATAATAATAATAATAATAATAATGATAATAATAATAATAATAATAATAATAATAATAATAATAATAATAATAATGATAAAAATAATAATAATAATAATAATAATAATAATAATAATAATAATAATAATAATAATAATAATAATAATAATAATAACAACAACAACAATAATAATAATAATAATAATAATAATAATAATAATAATAATAATAATAATAATAATAATAATAATAATAATAACAATAATAATAATAATGATAATAATGGTAATAACAATAATGATACTACTACTACTACTACTACTACTACTACTACTACTAATAATAATAATAATAATAATAATAATAATAATAATAATAATAATAATAATAAAAATAATAACAATAATAATAATAATGATAATAATGGTAATAACAATAATGATACTACTACTACTACTACTACTACTACTACTACTACTACTAATAATAATAATAATAATAATAATAATAATAATAATAATAATAATAATAATAATAATAATAATAATAATAATAATAATAATAAAAATTAAATCTATAGAAATAAATATTCGATTTTATATAATGACTGATGGCTGACTCTAAAGGAAACCAGTTTAGACATATTGAAGCCAGTGCATACATAAAAGATCTCGTAGGAAGAAAAAGAAGAAGAAACTATTATGGACTTTACGGTATTGCTCAGATGGGCCACGTGATTCAAGCGTTAGTGGATTTCCCAGTAGCAAAATTGTAAATACGTAATGCCCTGTGGACGAGCGATAAGACGCTCGAAAAACAGAGCAAAGGAGGAAAAATTAATATCATAAAAGAATGCAGTGCAAACATTCAACAACAAGTCAACTTCCAAGAATATTTTATCTAAACTTCTTTATATGCAAGATTTCTACGAAAATAATCAAATAAATGGTGCAAGTGCGTGAAGAAAAATAAAAAAAATAGACTTATTAAGCGAATTAGATGTGCATATATATATATATATATATATATATATATATATATATATATATATATATATA
The DNA here is from genome assembly GCA_037179515.1 of Halocaridina rubra. NCBI lineage: Eukaryota > Metazoa > Arthropoda > Malacostraca > Decapoda > Atyidae > Halocaridina > Halocaridina rubra. The sequence goes on along the minus strand of JAXCGZ010022704.1, from coordinate 126,162 downwards.
TATATATATATATATATATATATATATATGTGTGTGTGTGTGTATTTATGAATGTGACACCGGGACAGGCAAAAACTGCGCTCATCAATAAAGGCCCGGGCACAAGAAAACACCAAGATAAAGAAAAAAAAAGGTTAAGGACAAGGCAGATACGAGGTAATATCACACAAAGGTAAACAACAGACAAAAAAACAGTCAAAGCATAGAGGATCAGAGATATGAAGGACTAGGCCCTGAGATGACGATAGATCCGCTTTTTGAAGGATGATGGGTCTCAAGAATTAGTAAAAGACAAAAGGAGGAAGAGTCCCAGAGTCTGGAGGTAGATAGGAAGAAGCAGTCATTGCACCAACCAATCCGCGAGCTACAAATCTCCACACAGTACCTGTGAGATGAGGCCGCTTGGCGAGTGTTACACGGCCTCGGCATCGGGGGAGGGATGCAACCCACCAACTCTTCCAACTCTTCAGAGCAGCGATGGAAGTAGTAGCTATAGAAAAGAGAAAGAGAAGATACTTTGCGGCGAAGAGAGAGAGAGAATCCAGATTAGAAGCAAGAATTTATCATTAATGAGTCTGACAACCTTAGATTCAACCCTATCAAGGAGATCAGTATAAGAAGTACCCCAGATGTGTGAGCAGTATTCTAATCAGGGACGGATAAGACTTTTATAAATTTTAAGTAACTGCAAAGAGGAAAAGTAATGACGGAAACGAAACAAAACCCCCGATTTTTTGGATGAAGATTTAGAAATTTGGATTATGTGATTCCTCTAAGACAACTTAGAGGCTATTTGGATTCCTAATCTGTTCATAGAATTAAGAGGGTAAATTTCGTTAGTTTCGAAGACAATAGGGCTATCAGAGTAGAAGAAAAAAGAGATAGCCAGAAACTGTGTCTTGGAGGCATTGAATTTAACTAAATTTTTATTGCCCCACTCAGATACCCTCTGCAAATCGGAGTTGAGAGTAGAAAAATGAGTGATACGAGACTGATTACTAGTAGCAGATGAAGGCTGTGAAAAAAAGGTATAGGAAAAGTGAAGGCCAGAATCATCAGCAAAGGCATGGAGAAGAGAGGAATATGGGGATTGTAGAAGATCATTGATGAAGAGAAGGAACAGAGTAGGAGAAAGAACAGAGTCCTGTGGATCACCACTGGTAACAGAGAAAGAGCTAGATGTCGCACCATCAACTAGTACAGATATAAAACTGTCAGTAAGAAAACTGACTCAGAGAAGAGAAAGATGGGGTAAAGCCATAGGAAGAGAGTTTGGCCAACAGAGCCTTGTGCCAGGCTCTGCCAATACCCTTAGGGATAGCAAGGGCCTCGACAAAGGATTCCCCACAATTCCTCAGAGAAGATGACCATACAAAAGTAAGACAGGACAAAAGATCACCAGTGGATCTTGCCTTGTGAAAGCCGTACTGGTGATCAAAGATAAGTGAGTTAGATTCAAGGCGTTTCAGGAAGTGAGCACTGAGCAAAGTTTCGTAAACTTTAGCAGTAGAGGAGGTTAGGGCAATAGGTCGGTAGTTTGAAGGAATAGAGCGGAATAGAGCCCGATTCCTGGCCTAGATAGCCATGGAGCAGGCATGGTCAAACCAAGGTTTAGGGGGAGAGAAAGTTTTTGCAGAACAGGGGATGTACGCCTCCACTCCCGAGGTCATGATCTCCGCAACTTTTAGAGGTACCTGATCAGGGTTGCTGGACCGAAAGCAATAGTCATCCCATGGGAAGTCATAGAGGAAGTTACATAAATTTTCATGTTGAGTATGCTCAAAGTGCCATAGGCGGCACTGAGTAGAAGGAATTGGTGGAGGGGGAGCGAAAATGGAAGAGATTGAGATCATAGAGTGGTCAGATTTACCAAGAGGGGAAAGCACAGAATAAGAGTAATTTAAAGGGTTAGAAGTAAGAGATAGGTCAAGAGTGTTTTCTGCATGTTCGTGACAATCAGAAACACTAGTAGGATGTTTAATAATTTGCTCCAAATCATGAGTAAAGAGAAAGCAAGGGCCTCACTTCCTTCCACATCAGTGTGAGAAGCAGTAAGCCACTTACTGTGGTGTACATTGAAGTCTTCAATGTAGAAAACTTCGGCATGTGGGTGAGAAGATAAGAAGGACTCATATATATATATATATATATATATATATATATATATATATATATATATATATATATATATATATATATATATATATATATATATATATATATATATATATATATATATATATATATATATATATATATATATATATATATATATATATATATATATATATATATATATATATATATATATATATATATATATATATATATATATATATATATATATATATATATATATATATATATATATATATATATATATATATATATATATATATATATATATATATATATATATATATATATATATATATATATATATATATATATATATATATATATATATATATATATATATATATATATATATATATATATATATATATATATATATATATATATATATATATATATATATATATATATATATATATATATACATATGGTAAGGAAGCCTATCAGTGAAACAACACATAGAATAAATAACGCTATATTTCGGGTCCTAACTGGACCCCTTTTCAAGGACAAGTGAGCTTGAGAAGGGTTCCAGTAAGGACCCAAATTAAAGCATTATTTATTCTGTTTTGTTTCACTGATGAGCTTCCTTACCATTTAAAGGTTGCTGGTGTTTCAGTTCCGATATCCATCTGAGATGCTCCTCACAACGTCAACTGGGGGCAAGCCCCGACCCCATACTGTGGTGCCCACCACAGCAGTAACCTTCCCAGTAAACTGCTTAAACTCTCGGTCCTGAGCGGGAACCGATCTATCGACCTTACGAATGCGAGGTCAGCGCACTACCACTGTACTAGCCAGAAGGCTAGTGCTGTATGCTAACAGTGTGTGCTTACTTATATATATATATATATATATATATATATATATATATATATATATATATATATATATATATATATATATATATATATATATATATATATATATATATATATATATATATATATATATATATATAGATTTGGGAATTAATGCAAAGAGAAGGACATATGAAGGTGTGATTTTGCCGACAGCATTGCATGGAGCAGAGACTTCGAATGCAAGAGAGGAAGAAAGGAAGAAGTTGAATGTAATGGAGATGAGGTGTTTGAGAGGTATGATTGGTGTATCTAGAATAGAAAGGGTAAAAAATGAGTATGTCAGGCAGAGAATGGGTGTAGGAATGAGGCTGTCGGATAGACTAGATCAAAGAGCGTTGAGATGGTTTGGACGCAAGGAAAGGATGAGTGATGAACGAATAGTGAAGAGAGTGTGGAGTGCAGAACTGATTGGAGTTAGGTCAAGAGGGAGACCTAGAATGAGATGGATGGATGGCATGAAAATAGCACTGAATGCACGTGGAATGTCAGTGGAACAGGGAAGAGTGCGTGCAAGAGATAGGAATAAGTGGAGGAAGATTGTACGCATATGACACGGCCCAAAGGGATTTCTCACACCTGCTAACTGAGTGAACTGTGGTGGACGGTTGAGAAGGGAGTTGCCATGTGATGAAGCGGTGGGATTTAACCAGCTGCGGCTGTCGGGCCTCATTGTGGAATATCCTACCCCGCCTACCTTGTGGGTGACCCAAGCAGGGAGGAAGGAGGGGAGAAATGGCAACCCTTTATCCCCAAGGAGCTGAGAGGAGAGGTTGGGGTGTGTGTGGATCGTAGTGAATGCACATTTCTTGGCTCGGCCACCCCCCTTACAAGGGGGAATGGGTCATATATATATATATATATATATATATATATATATATATATATATATATATATATATAATATATATATATATATATATTATATATATATATATATATATATAAGAACATAAGAACATAAGAATAGGGAACACAGCAACATGCCTAATGGCACACACGAGGCAGCTCCATTTTTTAATGATATTTTCAGCATGTCTAACCTATTCTATTCTACTCTACTTATTTATTCTATTTTTCTTTTTATGATTTTTCTAATAAGCACTAACCTATTCATACCCACCCTACCTCTGTCATATGTCTATCTAATCTACATTTGAAGGTGTCTAAGGTATTGGCATTTACTATCCTACTAGGAAGCCTGTTCCATGCATCAGCTACTCTATTACCAATCCAATTTTTACCAATTTCCCTTCTGAAACTAAATTTATCAAGCTTAAATCCATTATTACGAGTTCTGGTTTGATCATTAATTTTTAAAACTTTATTAATATCTCCCTTGTTAATCCCTTTAAACCATTTATACACTTCAATCATATCCCCCCTAACTCTTCGCCTCTCTAGAGAATGTAGATTAAGTTTTTTTAATCTGTCCTCATATGGTAGATTTCTGATATTGTGTATCATCTTGGTCATTCTTCGCTGCACTCTCTCCAAGGATTCAATTTCCATCCTATAATAGGGTGACCAGAATTGCACAGCATAATCTAAATGGGGCCTAACTAATGCAATATATATATATATATATATATATATATATATATATATATATATATATATATATATATATTATATATATATATATATATATATATATATATATATATATATATATATATATATATATATATATATAAATATATATTCCCTTCCTTCTAAGTATGTTTTTATCAACTCCAAGACATTTCCACCTATTCTCGCCATTACTTGCTGCTTTTTAATAAGTCTCCCTTGTGGGACCATATCAAATGCCTTCTGGAAGTCTAGGAATATGCAATCTGCCCAGCCCTCTCTTTCCTGTAAGATCCTTCTTACCTCATCATAAAAATTCTGATAAGTTTGTTATTGTGGGTCTGCATACTGTGAAGCCATGTTGTCTCACTGACAAAAAGTTGAAGGATTTCAAGTGAAGAGAGATGTGTTTTCTCAGTAGTTTCTCCATAACTTTGCAAACTATGCTAGTCAATGAAGCAGACCTCTAGTTTAGAGCTGCATCCCTCCTTCCCATTTGGAAGATAGGTACCAAGTTCCCTTTTTTCCAACATCTTGCAATCTCCCCAAATTCCAGCGACTTCTGAAATATGATGAATAGTGCCCTTGACATTGATTAAGTGCATTCCTTTAGTACATAAGGGGATATATCGTCAGATCCTGTTGCTTTATGGGCATCTAACTTCATCAACGCTTCGCATACCTCTGTGGTTGAAAAGATGGTGTTTTCCAATTCCGGCCCATATATTCCTATCTCAGTAATCTGAGGGGGTGGGGTGCTTTCTGCTGTAAGTACTGACTGAATCTCAGTGATGCTTCCATCCTCTCTCTTTATCTTTAAAACCTGTTCTTTGACCTTCAGTTTTCCTCTGATAAAGCTGTGGGATAGCTTGAGATTTTCTTTAGTTTTCCTCGTGACATCTCTTTCATAATCTCTCTCGCCCTTCGGCCTCTCTTCTATTACTTACTTAGGCCCGATTTCTTAAACAGTGTAAACCTAGGATACCATATTGTTAGTTAGCTAGACACTCACAAATGGATTTCATAAACACATCTGCTCCGGTTCATTGTATGGCTAGGATCCCACATGGGATCCTAGCCTTACACAGAACTGCGTCAGATGTGTTTATGAAATCCATTTGTGTGTGTCTAGCTAACTAACAATATAGTATCCTAGGCTTACACTGTTTAAGAAATCGGGCCTTAATAATTTCTTCCACTTTTATAAGTCTGCAAGGCATTTACGTTTTTTCCTCCTAAACATTTTCCAGCATTTGTCTTTCCACTTCTTAGCTCTCTTACACTCATAATTGAAAAATTCTTTCTGGCATGAATAGCTCCTACTTTGTTGGCAAGTAAGCAACAATTTGCTATCTTCCCATACTCTACACAAAAGTTGTCGTATATTTCTTGTTCAGATTTGTTGTTAAATAAGGTCCTCCAGTCAATAATTGCAAAAAGGTCATTGATTTTGATGCAATCACCTTTTGGATACTTCCTTTTCATGTCCTTCTCAGCGTCTCTTTCAGGCAGAACATCTTTAGTGATATGCTCCAACAACAACACAGAGTAGTCACTCTTTCCAATTGGTAGTTCATGTTCATTTTTCTTAATATCACACACATTAAATGTGAACACTAGGTGTTTCATCCCCACCCCTGGTCTTCATTGGTTCCAGTACATATTGGTGTAAGAAATTTCCTTGTACGCAATCTAGGAATCTTGCCCGAAATGAGTACTCCCCACTGTGATTAAAATTCCCAAATATCAAAATCCTGCATTTCCCCTCCCCCCTCCCCTTGCAATGTTAACAACTGAGTTTATGACTTCAGTAGTACCTACATGACTTCTCATAAACTTCTAGCCTACATTAGTTCCTTGGCGGGTTTTACACAACAGTTATTATAATGCTCTCTGATCCGATATTTATGCGTGAAACAAGAAATTCTATGAACTCCCTTTCAATAGCAAAGTTTTTTCTTCATGATGAAGTCATTCACTTAAGGGCAATGCTAATGCTCCATCAGTCCTCTCAGATCTTCCAACCCTTAATATTCTGACTCCTCTAGGAAAAACTGTGACACTGTTTATGTCCTCACTTAGCTTAGTCTCTGCAACTATATATGCCTTACTATTGCGAATCCCATCCTTTGATTCTGCTGCTTTACTAGCTACTCTATCAGCAACTGTGTATGGCATTCTTAATGAGGCTGCATCCCCTGCTCTTCTGTCATTATCTTATTTATACCCCCTTTGTCTGGAATAGCTCTGAAACAAAAAAAAAAATTATTTTCTTCATTTCTTTCCTTATTTAAACTTCTAGCCTCTTGCAACAAGATTTTGATCATTCCATCTCTTCCTGTGTTCTGTATGGTCTAAGAAACATGGTTTTGAATTCTTTAAGGTCTCTTAGATTTTTTCTCATCAGTGTTTCTCTACATATTTGTCCCATCTCAAAGATTACTTTCATTAGTCTTGCATTCCCCCCCCCCCCTAGAATATTTACCAATCTGGTGAATGTTCAAAACATCTCTGGACCACACACTATTCCAAGCCTCCTGATCAGGTCTAAAGCCCTAGCTTTAATTTGTTTAAGTTTCTTCAGCCATATTGACTTCTGGGATTCACTTATGCCTGAGATATCACTGTCTTCTCTTTATCATGTGCATGTTAGATTAGTGGATTAGTGTAATAACCTAATTGTAATTACCTAATTGTGCTTACTAGAAAGAGACCTATGCTCGTAACACCCCCTCTCCTGGTTGGTTCCATATTTGCACTAAATGGGCCTCACATAGGTTACATAGATATTTCTGAACATTTCCTTCTCCATGTGCCTGAAGGCTACCCTTATTTTTGCTAAGAAAGAATATGCTGTCTTACTACTCCATTTATATGCATTTCTGGAGACATATCGGCCAGTATGTTTACTCCTAGATCTCTCTCATTCTCTGTCTCTTGATGTTCAGCTCCTGCCATTGACTTGTCAAGTTTGGGCCTACTTGTATTTGGACCCTTTCTCATTACATTACATTTAGAAAAACAGAATTTCATTAGCCACTTCTCTGACTACTCATGCACACTATTTAGGCCTTCCAAAGGTTCTCTTCCAATGTTCTCGTTTCTTTCTTGCTTTCTTCACAATCTTTGTATCATCTGCAAACATATTCATGAATGAATTTACAGACTCTGGTAGATAATTTACATAAACCCAGCCACTGAGGGAAGCAAGCCAGCCTCAACTTGGTGCCGGTCCCAAGCCCGGGAAAATGGGGAGGGTTGGCGGCAGGAAGGGCATCCGGCCATAAAAATTTTGCCAAAATAAAAATATGGCCAGTACAGATAACGAGAATAGTCACTATACTAGGGCGTTCCCCTTAGACGACGCGTTTGGGCTTCGCCTGACCCCTCCGGAAAGACAGCAAACAAACAAACAAACAAACAATCATTTATTTCCATTTTGTACAATGGTTATTCAACATTAATAGTAACTTATATGTAGACATGTAATTAAACTAATAAATAAGAGGGTAATACATATAGTTTAATTAAATGTAGCTTTCATATAAAATAATAATGCTGTAATAAAAATGTTAATAATAATGTTAGTAATAAAGTAGTAAGTATGCCACTAGATACAGGATCGTTATTATCGGCATCATTTCCATATTTGTTTTCCTTACAATGAGAATAATTAGTTCTTAATGAGCAGCAACTATTTGTCCAAAAGAAAACTATATAGTTTGCTATTGAAAGCTGTGAAGGAGGATGCATTTTTAAGATGGTCTGGAATATTATTCCAAAGTGTTGGCCCTTTGATAGTGATCATCTTTGAACCTGCTTCTGTGTTTGTTCTGTGAATAAAGAGCTCACTGCTCTGTCTTGTGTTGGTTCCCCTTATATCCCTGACTGTTTTTAAATCAAATAGCCAGCTAGGATAATGATGGTCCAAAATTTTTGATACAAAAACATAAATAGCATAAGCGACCTTGTTTTCTGCCCGCAGCCACCCAAGTTTATTGAGAGCTGGTGTGATGTGGTAGTATTTTCTTATTCCTCCCAGGGCAACTCGAGCTGCAAAATTAATAAGCTTCTGTATTCTGTTTATCAGAGTCTTAGTGGTAGCTCCCCAAACAGTTGTGCAGTAATTAATGTGACTTACGGCTAGAGATTCAACAACAGTTATTCGAGTGGTAGTCAAAATTGTCTTTTATATGTGATAAGTACATTAATGTTCCTGTAACCTTTTTTGCATACTCTATCTATGTGGGAATCAAACAACATGTGGTTATCAAAGTGAATTCCTAGGTTTTTGACTGTTTTGCTAGGTGTGATAATATTGTAGCAAAAATGAATTGTTGTGTTTTCTGGAATTTGTGCTATGTGGAACCTTGAACCAGTAAATATGCACTGTGTTTTACTTTCGTTCATTAACAGCCCAATTTCTTGGAAATAGGTTTTAATTTTTGACAGAGTGTTTTCTGCTCTTAAAGTTAGCTCTGGGAGATTATTGATATCACCACTAAGGAGTAATTGGGTGTCATCTGCATATTGTACGACTAGACAGTCAGAAATGAAAGAAGATAGATCATTTACGTAAATGGAGAAGAGGATAGGACCAAGTACTGATCCCTGTGGAACACCAAATGATACATTTTTGGGCACAGAGATAATGTTGTTAAGACGTATAGACTGTTTACGATTAGATAGATAGTCGCTAAACCAGCTTGGATCAATATTTAAGTTAGTACATTTACTTAAAAGGATTTCATGGTTTACACTGTCGAAGGCTTTTGATAAGACCAATAATACAAGCAGAGATATTTTTTTTCATATCTATATTATTATATATACTATTCGTAACTTTAAACAGTGCAGTTTCCGTCGAGAGTTTCGGTCTGAAACCATGTTGGTTAATACTTAATAGTCAATTTGATTCTAAATATGACATAAGTTGCCATGCAACAATTTTTTCTAATATTTTAGAGAAAATGGGTAGCAGGGAAATGGGACGATAGTTTGTCACATCTTCTCTATCCCCCTTTTTATGCAGAGGTATTACATGTGATATTTTCCAAGAGTCAGGAAACTTTTAAGTAACAATGGAAGTGTTCATAATAGTTAGAATATAGGATGCAATCATGGGTAGAGCATCTTTGATGAACTGAAATGGTATACCATCTGAACCATAAGAGCCAGAGTTTCTTAGGCTTTTTATGGAAAGAATTAGGGTAGCACAATCAATAGGATTTATTTTGAAGTACTCTCTTATGTTTACATTGGAAGAATTGTCATTTAAGCAATCACTCATATTCACTGAGTTGTGTTCTTGATTTTTTTCATATGTATTTTTGCCAACGTTAGCAAAATAGTTATTAAAGTTTTCCGCTTTGTCTTTCAACTCCGTAATATTTTCATAACTTTCTGAGATACTCTTTTCATTTGGTATCATGCTTCTTATCACTTTCCATGTTGCTGCTGTATCATGTCTAGAGTCATTAAATTGTGTTTTGTAAAAGTCTTTTTTACTTACACTGATGAGAGATCTGACACGTTTCTTTTCTGTTTTATAACGTTCTCGAAGAGTCATATCATATCTATTCATTTTTAGCTCTTTTTGTATTTGATTTCTGATTTGCATTGCCTCTTTGATGTCATTAGTTAGCCAGGGGGCTGAGGGGTGGGTTATTTTTCTTGTTACAATGGGTGCACAACTATCTAAGCATTCAAGGAAGACTTTTGTTAGAATCTCAACCTGCAAATCGACGTCATCTGTGTATTTAATTCTATTAAGTACATTTGTGTTGTTGATTAATATTTCACAAAAGATATCAGGGGAGTAATTTTTTAGACACCGGAATGTCTTGTAGAGAGGCTTCCTTTTGGGCTTGTTTATGTTTTGCATAGCAATGTTCAGCTCGTGGTCTGCAATTGGGCAGGGAACTACGTCCCAATAGGGTATGCTTTCCACTTTATTTGCTATTATCAGATCTATAAGAGTCCTAGAATTAGGGGTTATGCGGGTCGGTTTTGTCACTATTTGTGTTAACTTCACAGTGTTGATCACCCTTTTCATTTTGTTATCTGCTGAGAGCAAGTCATCATTAAAGTCACCAAGTTTGTATATGAGTTTATTGCGCACACAGATATTTCTGGGTTAAAGAGGCAAGCTCGAGGGAGAGTGTCAGATGAGGTGCTGCAGGTGGGCACTCTTAATGTGGGGACGTTGACTGGGAAGGGGCGAGAATTGGTGGACCTGGCGGAGAGGAGGAGAGTTGGAGTGTCGTGTGTGCAGGAGACCAGGTGGAAAGCAAATAAGGCGAGGGAACTGGGTGAGGTTTGCAAATTGTTCTATAGTGGAGCAAATGAGGAAGGGAGGAATGGTGTAGGAATAATACTATCCAAAGACCTGAAGGAAAGCTTACTTGGTGTGAATAGAAAGAGTGACAGAATTATGATTTTAAAGCTGTGACTGGGAGAAACGGCAGTCAATGTGATATGTGCCTATGCCCCACAAACTGGTTGTACAGCGTAGGAGAAGGATGTATTTTGGGAGGAGATGGACCAGGAGCTTAGAACAATTCCTATAAGGGAGAGGGTAATTTTGGAAGGAGATCTAAATAGCCACTTGGAACTGGGAGGGCTGGGGGGTGGGCGAGAGAAATGAGGGGGGAGAGAGTGTTTGATTTTGCAGTGGTATTTGATTTGGCATTGGTCAACACATTCTTTGAGAAAAAGGAAAACAGATTGATTACATACAGTAGTGATGGGAGGGAGAGCCAGATAGTTTTATCGTTGTGGTAGGAGAGACCATCTGAAGGAGATTAGCAACTGTAAAGTAATAAATGGGGAGAGTATAGCAGTGCAACATAGGATAGTAGTAACTGATTGTAGGCTCAGGAAATGTAGGAAAAGTAAGGAGCCGAGGATGGACCCAAAGATAAAGTGGTGGGATTGAAAGATGCAGAGCTGAGAGCTATGTTTAAGGGAAGAGTGTTGGAAGCGATAAGGTTGCATGAGGATGTACAGGAATGGTGAACAGAGAATAGTAAGGTGATTTTGAGGGTTGGTGAGGAGGTACTAGGAATGTCATCAGGAAGGAAACCCCCAAATGATAAAGAGTCATGGTGATGGAATGAGGAAGTGCAAGAATAGGTGAAGAACAAAAAGGAAGCTAAGAAAAAGGCAGATTTATCAGGCCTGGAGCAGGATACAGAAGAGTACAAACAGGAAAAGAAGGAGGCAAGGAGAGCAGTAGCAAAAGCAAAAGCAGAGACATTGAATGAAGTCTATGAAGAGCTGGAAACACCAGAAGGAGAGAAGAAAATATGGCACATTGCCAAGGTCCGAGATGCTGCATCCAAGGACTTGACCCAAGTAAGACAAATAAAGGATAACCATGGAGTGGTCCTAGAAGAAGAGGATGAAATAAAAAGCAGATGGGAAACTTATTTTGAAGGATTACTAAATGAAGAGAACCCAAGAGCAGTATTTGAAGATGGATTTCCAAATGCAGTAGTTACAACAACAGTGGCTAGAAGAGAGGTAGAGCGGGCAGTAAGGAAAATGAAAAATGGAAAGGCAGCAGGACCTGATAAGATGCCAGTGGAGGTATGGAAGAGTCTTGGAGAGGAAGGCATAGATATCTTGTGGGACATAATTCAAAAGATCTTTAGTCAGGAAAAATGCCAGAGGAGTGGAGAGGAAGCTTAATCATCCCAATCTATAAAGGAAAGGGAGACATTCAGGAGCGTGGAAACTATAGAGGTATAAAGTTGTTAAGTCATACTATGAAGATATGGGAGAAGATCATAGAGAGGAGACTCAGAGAGGTAACGACAATTGGGGATGAACAGCTTGGATTCATGCCTGGAAGAGGGACAGTGGATGCCTTATTTGCCTTGAGACAAATGATGGAAAAGCATCGGGATAAACATAAAGAATTGCATATGGTCTTTATTGACCTGGAAAAGGCATATGATCGAGTACCACATCAAGAGGTGTGGAGGTGCATTAGAGAAAAGGGAGTCCTTGAGAAATATGTAAGAATAATCCAAGATATGTATGAGAGGGCAGAGACAAATGTTAAGAACAGTGTGGGCTTGACGAAAAGTCTCTCAGTAAATGTTGGTCTGCATCAAGGGTCTGCTTTGAGTCCATATCTATTTGATCTGGTCTTGGATGTAGTAACCCAGAGTATTAGAGATCAGTCACCATGGTGTATGCTCTTTGCAGATGACATTGTACTGTGTAGCAACAGACGAGAGGTAGTGGAGGAGAAGCTTGAGGAGTGGAGAAGAGTAATGGAGGATAGAGGACTGAAAATCAGCAGGAAGAAGACAGAGTACTTAAGGTTGAGAGATGATGAGGATGGGGAGGTCGATTTGCAGGGGGAGGTGTTGAAAAGAGTTGAAAAGTTCATGTATTTGGGATGAACAGTAGTAGAGGATGGTGACCTAGAGTCAGTAATAACCCACAGAATACAAGCGGGATGGAAAAACTGGGAGAAAGTGTCTAGGGTGCTGTGCGACAGGAGAATAGGGATTAAGTTGAGGGGTAAAGTGCATAAGACAGTTGTGAGACCTGCAATTATTTTTGGAGCAGAGACATGGGCAATAAAGAAGACACAAGAGAAAAAACTGGATGTGGTAGTGATGAGGATGTTGAGATGGATGTGTGGGGTGACGAGAAGTGATAAGATCAGAAACGAGGGAATTAGAGATGCCTCAAAAGTTAGAGAAATATCAGATAAGATACAAGAAAGTACACTAAGATGGTATGGTCATGTCGTTAGGAGGGATGAACAGTATGTTGGGAGGAGGGTGATGGAAATGGATATACAGGGTAGGAGAAGGAGAGGGAGACCAAAGCGTAGGTGGATGGATTGCATCAATGACGACCTGAGGTCTAAAGGTCTGTTGGGTGATTAGGTATATGACAGAAACAAATGGAGAAAGCTGGCCAGAAATATCGACCCCAAATAAAAGTGGGAAAAGATGTAGACGAAGAAGAAGTAGATAATTTACACATAAAAGGAACAAAAGTGGTCTTAAAACTGAACCCTGTGGAACTCTGCTGCTAACCCTTCTCCATTCAGACACTGAGTGTCTTATTCTAGCACTCTGTCCCTTCCTTCTAAGTAAGTGTTTATCCATTCCAAGACATTTACACCGATTCTCGCCATTGCTTGCAGCTTCTTCATAAGTCTCCCATGTGAGACTGTATCCAATGCCTTCTGGAAGTCTACGAATATGCAATCTGCCCAGCCCTCTCTTTCCTATAAGATTCGGATTTCCTCATCATAAAATTCTAATAAGTGTGTTACTGCTCATCTCCCTAATGTGAAGGCATGTTGCCTCACTGACAAAAAGTTGAAGATTCCAAGTGAAGAGAGATGTGTTTTCTTAGTTGTCTCTCCATAACTTTGCACACAACTTGTTTAGAGTTGTATCCCTCCTTCCCTTTTTGAAGGTAGGTAACATGTTCGCTTGTATCCAGCATCTTAGAATTTCTCCTGATTCCAGAGACTTTTCAAATATGATACATAGTGCCACTGATATTGATTTAGCGCATTTCTTAAGTACATAAGGGAATATATTATCAGGACCTGTAGCTTTATGGGCATCTAACTCCATCAGCGCTTTGCATACATCTGTGGTTGAGAAAATGATGTTCTCTAATACCGGCCCAAGAGCTCCTATCTCTGCAATCTGATGGGGTAGGGTATTTTCAGCTGTAAATACTGACTGAAACTCCTTGTTCAATTTCTTGCAGATCTCTTCACCCGTCTCAGTGATGCTTCCATCTACTCTCTTTAGATTTGAAACCTGTTCTTTGACCTTCAGTTTTCCTCTGATAAAGCTGTGGAAAAGTTTGGGATTATCTTTAGCCTCCCTGGTGATATTCCTTTCATAGTTTCTCTCAGACTCTCTTCTTCTAGTTAGGTAATCATTTCTTGCTCATTTATAAGTCTGACAGGCAATTATGCTTTTTATTATCCTATGCCTTTTCCAGCCTTTGCCTCTCCATTTCTTAGCTCTCTTACACTCATTATTGAACAATTTCTCTCTGGCATGAATAACTCCTATACTGGTGGAAGATATGCCACAACTTGGTATCTTCCCATATTCCTCACAAAAATTTCGTACATTTCTTGTACAGATTTGTTATTAAATAAGGTCCTCCAGTCAATAAATGCAAGAAGCTCTTTAATTTTTATGTAATCTTCTTTCAAATAGTTCTACCTCGTTTCCCCAGTGCCCCTACTTTCAGGCAGAATATTTTTGATGATATACTCCATCAACAACACACAATGGTCACTCTTTTCAATTGGTGGTTCATACTCATATTTTTCAATATCAAACACGCTATCTGTGAATACTAGATTAAGCAGTGATGGCTCAACCCCACCCCTGACCCTCGTTGTCTCCAGTACATGTTGGTGTAGGAAATTCCCTTGTACACAATATAGGAATCTTGCCCCCATATGAGCCCACCCTAATGTGTTGGTCAAGATTTATCCAACATATCCCTCTATAATTAAAATCTCCCATGAACAAAATCCCACATTTTCTCTCCCGTGCAATGTTAACAACTGAGTTTATGACTTCAATAGTAACTATATCTTATGGGAAAGAAAGGGCTGGGCAGATTGCATATTCCTAGACTTCCAGAAAGCACTTGACACGGTCCTACATGCAATGGCGGGAATAGCTGGAAATGTTATGGAATGGATAAAAACTTACTTAGAATGAAGGGAACAAAGGGTTAGAGTAAGACACTCAGTGTCTAAATTATATAGGGATAGTAGTGGGGTTCAGTTTTAGGCCACTTTTATTCCTTGTAAATGTAAATGACTTACCTGAGTCTGTAAATTCATTCATGACTATGTTTGCAGATGATGCAAAGATTATGAGGAAAGTAAGAGACGAGAACAATGGTAGAGAACTTCAGGATGACTTAAATTTTCTGCATGCGTACTCAGAAAAGTCGCTAATGAAATTCAATACTTCTAAATGTATGGTAATGAGAATGGGTACAAGTGCAAGGAGGCCCAAGCTTGACTACTCAGTGGCAGGAGCAGAACTTAAAGAGACTGAGAATAAGAGAGAGAATGGCAGATTTGTCTCCAGAAATGCATATAAATGACATAGTAAGGGCTGCATATGTTTTCTTAGCAAGTGTAAGGTTAGTCTTCAGGTACAATGACAAGGAAATGTTCGGAAATATTTGTGTGACCTATGTTTTTTTATTTTTTTTTTATGATTGTGACACCAGGACCGGCAAAAAAAAAAACTCATCACAAAGAGAAACAGATATGGGGAGTATTGTGACTTGTCATATATGAAGGTATAATAAGACATGTGCAACGAATAACCAAGAATATTCGGTGTTGATGTAGGCATAAAAAGAAAATCGTAACTGAAGGAAGACTAAACACCGAACTGTTCTGGACAGTCCTATTTAAGTCCACAAGACCCCCCAAGCTGTAGCATCGCAATGGGCAGTTGTTGCCATGGGCCAACCTACTACAATTATTTGAGGCCAAAGCTTGAACATGCAGCCCCCTTTTGGAGTCCACACTTGAAGAAGCACGTAGTTAAGATGGAAAAAGT